>NW_019774736.1:167892-181476 GCF_001039355.2 Lingula anatina | reverse complement strand
CCCCCCCCCCCAAGACAATTTCCCCCAGACATTTCCTCGCCTTGGCCAAGGACAGGCAATTTGATTAAGGGGGAATGATAAAACAATTAAAAGTGACAGTTACTTCCGGAAAGGAACACCTGGATGAGTGAGAGTATGTGTTTAACCCACTTTAACTAGAGACACTTTTTTTTAATGCGCACATTTTTTTTTACTTATTATCACAATTATCATTCACATTATTATATTCATTATAGGAGAGGGGAATTGTCTGGGGGATGCGGGGTTGTCCAGGGGGAATTGTCAAAGGATGTGTGTGTCCTGATACCCTTTATGTAAAGTTGATAACTTCTTTTTGGATACGATGCCACTAAAATCGAGCTAATTGGAAGTACAATAGCCCAAACACATACATGTATTTAAGAATGAAAAGGTTGCTATCTTTATTTGCAAATGAAAATAAAATAATGACATTGGCCTTGTGAACGCCAATGATTCTAAAAAATATTAATACTTCTGAATAAATTGATTTTGTGCTCAGGGTGCACGGGGGAAGCCGACATCGTATTTCTTGTGCATTCCTCAAACAGTCTGGGGAACAGTGGATTTCGACAAGAACTAAATTTCGTGCAGCAGCTTATAGTAGGGTTCGATATATCCCCTGATTTGGTGAGGGTTGGACTGGTGACATTTTCATCTTCCTCTGAGCTACGGTTCCCGTTGAACAGATACCAAGATGTCCAAGGGCTACTTAAAGCAGTCAAGGCAGTACCTTTCAAGAAAGGCAATGCAGCAACGCACATGGCTTTCTTACGAACCAGGGCCCAGGTATTCCAGCGAGGCTCGGGAGATAGACGGAACGTCACCAACGTTATTGTCCTTTTGACGGGTGAGCAATCCAGATTTCCAGACAGAACTTTGACGGGCGCTCGCCAACTTAAGAATGACGGTGCAATCATCTATGCAGTCGGAATCGGCGATAAGGTATGACCCTTTACCCTGAGAGTTCTTTGATTTTTTAATGGTTACATGTATTTTTGTATCGCCATCTATCACTATAAACGTACCCCAATGTAACTTTTAGTTTACTTGTCAAAATACACAGTGCACAGCATTTAGCTTATAATAGATTCTTGGTGAGCATACTAAATCCTCCCTCAAAATATTCAAAAAGGGAAACTTTAAAAGCCAAAACATACAAAATATTTTACCCACCCACCCAATATATATACTTTCAGGGGATGGGGAGTTGTATTTTTTTCTTTTAAAATCGGTACATTGTTCTCACTTGTTTCTCCTTTCTAGCTGGATAAACAGGAACTGTCAGCAATCGCTTCTGATAAGGACACACTCTTCACGGTGGACAGTTCAAGCCAGCTACTTGGACTTAGAAACAAACTTTTGGCTGCCATCTGTACCAGCAAAGAGACACCGGGACTTAGTTTAGCTATACCAGGGCAAGCTACAGTTGGCCCGGGAACAACAACAGCTTACGTGCCTCCTCTAGCTGTCCATATAGATGGTGAGTTCACTCAGACCACAGAGGGTCAGATTCACTAAGCAAGTGTAATAACCGCTAATTTATATCACTTATCTCCGGTATATGTTAAAACGTAAATGGTTAAGTATGAAATCAATACCCAGTTGTATTTCAGTATAATTGAATTCGTGTCAAAATTGAATAATATTAAATATGTGATAATTTTGACTGGAAACATTTGTAATGTTGAAAAAAAGATGATTACAAAAGTGTTTTATTCAGATTTTTGCGGCAAGTGTGTTGTCAATGGTGGTCCTCTAACAGAAAATGGAGCCGTTGGATACATATTCGATCCGTACAGCTGTACATCATACTGGATGTGTGAGAGACGGCCCAACAGGGGCCTGGACGGCTGGATGTATACTGTCATTGTTCGCAACTGTTCCATTGGAACCGTTTGGGATCAAGATAGCCAAGCTTGCATCCGCTGTGACGATCCTCAAGCTGTTTGCAAAGGCACCGCACCCAAGCCACCGATGGGTTCCTCGCATTGTCCTTTTCGTGAGTGTTTTTGTTGATTATAATCAAGAATAAACCTTTGCATTTCTAAAAGCGATTTTAGTATGACTGGTTAATTATCAGTAAACGTAAAAATTAGCCCCATGGATCTAAAACTTAGTATAAAAAATAGTTTTTTAATATACACAAATGAGGACAGAGCAGAAGACAGACAAGGAGTTAATGGTAATTTCATTGTCCTTTTTTATTTCAGTCAAGCAACAGCCAAAATTGGAACTCTTGCTAACTGACATTTAATTGTTCTTTCCTCTAATTTGTTTTAGCCGACCATCAGACTGGACTAAGGCCCACAAAATCTATGTACACGTGGGGCGGTAAGGCACAGTCACTTCCCAACCAGTAGAATTTGATTTTTGTGTATTAGTTTGAAAATATCTCACTATCGTATTGTGAGTGGCCAATGGCCAGTTCTGAATTACGGAATTATGGAAGTGTGGACATAAATTCCCATGCAGAATTTGTGTTCTTATTTATTTACTTACTTTATTTATTTTCTTACTTTTCTTATTTTGTTGAAAGTAATTTTTATTTGTTTTTGTGTCCATTTGTTTTATTCTTTCACCATTCTTTAAAAAAATCCTTAACACACTGTCTTTAACGTTTCCAGAAAGTTGCACCGACTCTGTTGGAAACACCCTTACATCTGTTGTTGAAGATGAACAGATATATTACATATTACAATATCCACGGGCCCCTGTAGGGCCGGTGTCCTGTTTTCCACACAGATTTAGCCTAAGCCGCTGTGGATGTGAAGCCCCTGGTATGACCTGTCTTCTGTTTTTAAGGGGAAGTGCAAGTTTCGATTTTGGAACTAAATGTGTCAGAAAATGTAGTATTGCCTTTGAAGATTATAGTTGTATCAATAACAACATGGAAATAAGTTGGGAACAACAGATTGTGATATGTGACTCGTTGCCTAAAATGGCAAAATATGTATACCTGTCAAGTGTTATTCAATGGATTATGTTTCATTTACTTTCCTTTCTTTCAGTTTTTAGCTCCATCATTTTTCAATATGAGGACGATTATGCTTCAATAGGGAAGACCGCGTATTCTGAGCCAAATGATGTTGCCCATGCTTCACTGTGTGAGAATACTATTGAAGTTCCCGATATGGCCAGGGTGGGGGATGGTGCTCTGTGTATCGATGAGTTCGGTAAGATGCTATTTATTGCCTTTGGAAAAAGCAAGAACTAATGTGGATGATAGAGAGAGGGGGGTATAAAAGGCTTAAGTGTAATGCATTGAGTTTTCTTGATTTATCCTCTTCAGGTCATGTTGAAATCCCTTATTTCAAGAACAACCCCCCTGACTATCCATTCACCATTCATTTCTTCTACTGGCTGGATGAGGATGTGAACACAGAGGGAAGGAGTATTGCACTACTCAACAACGGCAAGTGCGACATCTTACCGACTGTTGAAATCTATTTCGAAGAAGGTGGAGTTGGGGTTTATATGGAGACAGAGGACGGATTTTACGATATACCACCACAGTATGTGGTACGTTTTTATCCTCTCTCTCTCTTCTCTCTCTCTCTCTCTCTCTCTCTCTCTGACACACACAAACACACACACACACATCGCATACAGGTGCACACACATATCCACACATCATTTCACTAAGACACAAGAGACACATTTTTGCTTTATAATAAGTTACTAAGTGGTGTATTATTAACTGATTTGTTTCAGGAAGGTGGGGGACAAGGGGCCTGGGTGTGTGTTGCCGTGACATACGATGGAGATTACATGGCGTTGTATTTAGAGGGCGAAGAATCTGAAGCTGTAGAGGCATCTGGTAAAAAGAAAACAGATAATGTTACTACTTCTTCTAAATGATAGAGTGTACCCAATGCACAATAGAATCTGTAGTGAATGAATTTTAGCAGTTTTGCGTTCATAGCATACTTATATATTCAAGTAGTTCACATTCGTCACAACATGTAAACATTTTTCTTATATTTTTATTATCTCTTTGTAAATGAAACTGTGTGAGAATACTATGTAAATAGCAAATGACACAGCCTAATGTTATACTTTCAGTAACCCGCAGTTTCAGTCTTATATCCCATATACTGTAAATCATTAAGCCTCTTTTTCCTCTCTTAGGTGATATTGTTGCAACAGAATCCGCCTGGATTCTAGGAAACAGTTACTATTATGAGGACGAGTATCTGTACGACGATTATGACCCAAGTTTCGAAGGACGATTTGACGAGGTATGCAGAAATTTTACACACACACATACACACAGAGAGAGAGAGAGAGAGAAGTGTAAAAGATTCGTAAACAAGATAGAAGTTACCAAGATAATAATGGTTGTGGTGAAACAATATGTTTCTCCTTTCATAATTTAAAGTATTTATTATTTCAGGTGTCATTTTATAACAGAGTACTCTCAGCCGAGGAGATTGGGGAATTATGTTCACAATAAGGGCCAAGACCAGAGCCCACTTGAGAATGATTGACAGCTGACAAGGATAACTCATTCCATCCCAATTCACGTTGAACATTACCCCAAACTAAGTTCTTCCATTCATCAGATCAGTGATATATACATCCTATAAAAACTTTCCAGCCAAAGCATATTAAAAACAAGAGAGGTATAAACGCATTATACATACAACAACGTGTCAGCTGTCTGGATGCCAATAAATTAGGATACAGGGCGGTCCTTCTCAATTTTGTTCTTCAAACGTTGCGTCTGGTATCGGCACTCTGGATGATATTTGAAAATGTGTTTTATATGGTGATATATGCACAAACAAGTGCCCAGCGTCTACTAAGCAGGTTTAATTGAGATTCTGATTTCAGTAATTAAATGAAACATTCTGTCTGTTCACTACCGTGTAGAAGTTAGCGGTATGTTAATTAGGTATAAAATGTAGTCACGCTTGTTTTGATCAAATAAAGACGAAATAAATGACTGAATAAAGACTGAAATGTGTGGTTTGTACCTTTATGTCAACAAAATGACTGCCCTTCGGTTTTAAATTGTTACTGGTACTACCAGATTTTTTATGCATGCAAGACCATTTTCTGTTGATACACTTAAAGAGATAACTTGTGAAATTAGATTCAAAATTCTAAAATAAATACATTGTAAACAACAACAACAACAACAACAACAACAAAATATATATATATATATATATATATATATATATATATATATATATATATATATATATATATNAATACTGTGTGAGAATACTATGTAAATAGCAAATGACACGGCCTAATGTTATACTTTCAGTAACCCGCAGTTTCAGTCTTATATCCCATATACTGTAAATCATTAAGCCTCTTTTTCCTCTCTTAGGTGATATTGTTGCAACAGAATCCGCCTGGATTCTAGGAAACAGTTACTATTATGAGGACGAGTATCTGTACGACGATTATGACCCAAGTTTCGAAGGACGATTTGACGAGGTATGCAGAAAATTTACACACACACACACACACACACAGAGAGAGAGAGAGAGAGAGAGAGAGAGAGAGAGATTTCCAAGTGTAAAAGATTCGTAAACAAGATAGAAGTTACCAAGATAATTATGGTTGTGGTGAAACAATATGTTTCTCCTTTCATAAATTAAAGTATTTATTATTTTAGGTGTCATTTTATAACAGAGTACTCTCAGCCGAGGAGATTGGGGAATTATGTTCACAATAAGGGCCAAGACCAGAGCCCACTTGAGAGTGATTGACAGCTGACAAGGATAACTCAGTCCATCCCAATTCACGTTGAACATTACCCCAAACTAAGTTCTTCCATTCATCAGATCAGTGACATATACATCCTATAAAAACTTTCCAGCCAAAGCATATTAAAAACAAGAGAGGTATAAACGCATTATACATACAACAACGTGTCAACTGTCTGGAGGCAAATATATGTTAGGATACAGGGCGGTCCTTCTCAATTTTGTTCTTCAAACGTTGCGTCTGGTATCGGCACTCTGGATGATATTTGAAAATGTGTTTTATATGGTGATATATGCACAAACAACTGCCCGGCGTCTACTAAGCAGGTTTAATTGAGATTCTGATTTCAGTAATTAAATGAAAATGAACACATTCTGTCTGTTCACTACCGTGTAGAAGTTAGCGGTATGTTAATTAGGTATAAAATGTTGTCACGCTTGTTTTGATCAAATAAAGACGAAATAAATGACTGAATAAAGACTGAAATGTGTGGTTTGTACCTTTATGTCAACATAATGACTGCCCTTCGGTTTTAAATTGTTACTGGCACTACCAGATTTTTTATGCATGCAAGACCATTTTCTGTTGATACACTTAAAGAGATAACTTGTCAAATTAGATTCAAAATTCTAANTTCACTACCATGTAGAAGTTAGCGGTATGTTAATTAGGTATAAAATGTTGTCACGCTTGTTTTGATCAAATAAAGACGAAATAAATGACTGAATAAAGACTGAAATGTGTGGTTTGTACCTTTATGTCAACATAATGACTGCCCTTCGGTTTTAAATTGTTACTGGCACTACCAGATTTTTTATGCATGCAAGACCATTTTCTGTTGATACACTTAAAGAGATAACTTGTCAAATTAGATTCAAAATTCTAAAATAAATACATTGTAAACAACAACAACAAAAAAAAAAAAAAAAATATATATATATATATATATATATATATATATATATATATATATATATATATATGTAATTAATTATATTTTACCTCCAAAATGGCGGTTATTGCCATTATTATGAAATTCTGTGCTTGCCATTAAACCGTGTGGACCTTCATAGATGACTAGCTAGATCTCTTAAGAGATTATTACGTAGGGTGACCATCTATGAACGTCCCGGTCATCCCAGGAAAATTCGTCTCTTAAGAGATTATCACAAAACACACTTAAAAACGAATCTAGTAACTTCAAATATCAGAGCGTATTTATCAACCATTGGTAAATATGGAAAAATCATCTTTTACCCCAGGAAAATCCATAATGGCACTTTTCCCGCCAAAATGAAGAGTTGTTATCCCTTTAATCCATATTCGAAATTAGGTATTTTGATGCATATTAATGGCTTTTGGTGTGGGCGTTTGTTTAGAAAGACATTTCAAACGTTTTGAAAAAGTGAAACCAAGTTCGGTTTGGAAATATATGAGATTTAATTGAATCCCAAAATCAACATTACAATTGCGTTTTCGTTCGTTATGAAACGAGAAATTTTAATGTATGTATGTAATGTATCTAACACTTTTAGTGTGACCTACTGATATAATTTTAGATAAAATAGCAATTGCATGTTTTTTGTATTCCATCATCACTAGTTTTTTAATTTAAATCTAGATAATTGGCATCAGCAGCACTGTTAGAGACGACAAAGTGGTGCCCCCTGGCTTATAATTTGTCAAAGAAAAAACATATCCCCATCTACTGTATCTACTGTACTTTGCATTTTAAGTCAAAGTTTCAGTGAAATAGTTTCAACTACAATGGCACGGGTCATCGTAAAGGGTCAATAGTCGAAATAATGTTTCAGCAGTTTTGTCAAATGAAATGTGTTTTAGCTTTACATTGATGGCCCTTTCGTGTTCTTGGGTATTTGAAAATTTATTTGAGTTTTTTTTTACCTAATTTAACTTAATTGGCAAGATTGAACCGTACACTTAAATTAGAATTCAATATCTAAATTATACCATGCAGTGCAGTCAATTGTAAAAGATTAAATTTTTATTGGGAGAGTGCAGTCATGGCTACTTAAAGTATTAAAATGAGAACCGTAAACGCGTTTCAAGCATGCACGAGAACCTACACGCGTCACTGGCAATCATCCGATTGGTCACCCAATGAAAAGCATTAACCTTATGAGTCCTGCAATGGTTCAAAGGTCATAGAGTAAAATTCCTGTAACCAATTAGTGTCTAGGCGTAGACGGCCCGATGGGGACAGATAGTCCTCTGGGGACAGATAGACATGACTGACGTTATTAAAACGCTTTATTTGTGAATTCCATATAACAGCAGTCCAATGTCTACCAGAATATACATAAATCATTGTACATATTAGCAAATACCATGACATCAGTGAGTTCAGTTTTCTTTTGAATTGCTTTCCACACGTTTAAAGAGCGCCAAAACCATTCCTGAAAAATGCTGTGTCGAAAACGAAGGCAAAAGTAACACGGCCATTCCATTTGTTTTTCAACCCTGCTGTGATATGTTCCTGGTTGTCAGAACTGCTTTAGAATCATTTAGTGAATTTTGGAAAGAAAACAAAAAAGTGGCATCTTCAAATTACACGTTTTACGTTGTTAAAAGGCTACTTATTGATGTTACAGTCACACTCGATAACTAAGTTGTACTTTTGTTTGTTAATGACTTCCCCGCAGGCGATATAACTTTTTGTTTTTTAACTTTTTTTACTTTTAAGTTGCCTTTTTATAGTCTGGACTACTTTAAAGAGGTATCCTGTTTGGCGAATTTAGCCCATAATTCCGGATGTAATACGGTACTAGATACCTGAGGACGAACAAAAACATTTTTCCATATCTCAAGTAGAACAGAGGAATGAGACGTGGGGGGAGGGGGGGGCACAGAGGAAGGACAAAGTGCAGTGAATTGTTTATAAAATTTGGAGAGATGAATTGATGGTCTTGAGACACATTTCCTCAAGTAATGTTTTAATCATCTTTAATGGAATTATAGACCCCATAGCAGTTACCATATATGACATTTAGACACAATAATTGGCCCATTAAGGTGTCACCAATTATCTGCTCTATTTCTCGTAAAGCTCAGCGCCTCGTAATTTATCTATACCTTAAATGACTGTAATTAGAAAAGATAGTTCAGAGGATTGGAAGGAACTTTCACCAAGCACAATATCCCTCAGGTATGTGGTCAAACATGTGGGCGCATTTACGTTACCATTTTATTTTATTATTTAAGAAATCAGTTAAAGATGGAGGGATATGTTTGAGAGTGAAGTGCGTAGGCCTATAACTTCTTTCGTCCTAATGTTCATGTCAGAAAAGGCCATTTCATGTAAACAAAAAAATTTGTTTAGATCAGTCCTAAATTGCTTATTCATCATAGTATTTTGAGCTTATTTGATTTTAAGTACAAAGAGTGAAAACGCCAGCATTAAATTAGTCAACATTCGGACAGCTAGCGATTGAAAAAATTGATTCAATTACTCCAAGTGAAATTATGATACTCTCCTCCCAGCAAGAAATACATGTATGAATTGATTCCTTGAAATTCTGTCCATAGCAAATGATGTTGTTTTTGATGACAATTCTGAAAATATATTATCTGTGTCTGTGCGATACATCCTTTTTCAGTTTTACCCAGATGTATATAAATAATAATACTGTTTGCACAATTAGTTCTTACGTGTGGTATAGGAAAAAGGACATTCCTCGCTTGTCTTTAAGACCTTTCTGTTTTTTAGTCAAAATATTAAAATATTAAATATATTGATTAAACTTCAATTAGCATACTGATCAAATGAACATTTTAATGAAGGACGAATGTGATTGCCCTGTGATGAATCTATTTCTTTTATTTACTTCCCTTTAAAAGGAAGTAAAAAATTCTTAAACTATTTTTCAATAACATTTTTACATTAACTTTTGGTGAATAGCTGAGAATCAAAATAAAGCAATTGTCATATTCAATTTGTGAATCTGTTAACGCATTTTTCCTTTTTTCAGAAGCCACTCAATGTTGAAACAGGTGTTGTGCCTTGCCCTAGTGGCACTTGCAGCAGCCCAGAATGTTGATGGTGAGTTCATCATTTTGATATTTGACAGTTAAATTCAAATGTTAGGCCCCACGCATAACTGAGTAAGTACACTGTGAAGAGAAGAAGAAAACTGATCTAACGCTTTCTTCTCATTTGTAAATGATCTCACCTCTCTCGATTGATGCTTCTACCATTTGAAGCACAGTTTATTTTACAAAGCGCATTGTTCTTTAAATGAGTATTGTTCACTATCGGTTCATTTTGTCAATAGAGCAGTGTGGGACGTGCGTGGTGGATGGCGGTCCTTTGACAGAGAATGGTGCCGTTGGCTACACTTACGATCCTAACGACTGTGGCGGATACTGGGTGTGCATTAGGCGCAGTGAGAGAGGTGACGATGGTTGGATGTACACTGTTTTCACGAAAAGCTGTGCACCTGGAACTCTCTGGAACCAGAAAGTTCAGGCCTGTAGCCGGTGCGACGACGAGGCAGTAACTTGCGAAAACTCTGGTCCGAAACCTCCCCTTGGCTCTGACCAGTGCGACGGATGTAAGCATATTGGACCGCATTCCATATGATAATACACTTAACAATATTGTGGAGATTATAAAAAATATGAACGGTTTTTATTATCTGTGTAAGAAAATTGATAATGACGTTTATGATGTACTGAAACTTCACTTCCATTATGATTTTAGACGTAGACGGTACAACGCTGCCTCCTCTGCCTCCAGTGGAACAGCCAGACCGTGAGTATTATCATTTTTAACATCTCTTTTTAACTGGCTTTCAATTGTTGGGGTTAAGAAGATAAAATGTATATTCTCACTAGATACATGATAAATATCATTCTCCTACAAATAGCCTTATGGTTAATTTTTGCTAACCTTTTTATCTGCATTAATAATGTATAAAGATTTTGAAATTCCAAAGATAGTGAAACTTTGCCAGCCACGAAAAACAGATATACATTGATTGAGTGCATCCATTTTACTTACAGAAAACTGCACTGACGATGCCGGTTTGATGAAGTCCTCAGTAATTGGTGAGGCAAGCAAATTCTTTATCCATTATCCCAACCACGATCCTCTTGGTCCAATTTTCTGTGAGCCTTACAACTTCAGCCTGTCGCTTTGCAGATGCAATGCCCCTGGTACGTATTTTTTGAAAAGTAACTCAAACATTTATATAAAATTAAGAAAAAAAAATTAATCCAAATAACCTTAGACAAATAGAGCCAAAAAGAATTAAATTCGGGCTATATAACAAGAGGACCAAATATTTGGGTTAACACGTCATGGCACATGCCAAATTGCTTATTTTCGGTTCTTTTAAGAATATGATGGCGTCGATTTCGGCTTCGAGGGCAGCTTCTATGCTGCAGGCAACATTGCGTTCTCTGTACCAAACTCTCGTCGCAACGTGTACTTCGTCAACGAGTCCCGGGTTGGAGACCAGTCCGTGTACCTTGATGGCATGGGTAAATAATGGTTCTGTTAACTTTTAAATTTTTGACAACACTGTTAAAGCATGTTGTTCGCGTTATCGCGTAAATAATCTAATATTAAGGACTGTTGAACATTAGATAGATGACCGTATTAGTTTTTTTCATTTCATATCACTTGATACCTAAAACTCTATATTATGTCTCAAATCTGTATGTAAAAAATCATGGCACCTTACGTTGATGTTTTGACCGAACAACAATGAACCGACTTTTTCAGGACACATTGAGTTTCCCCTTTTCAAACAAAACAGCCCAAGGGCACCTTTTAGTTGCGCTCTGTGGTTCTATGTGGATCCCATGGTCAGTAATCAAAGAAAAGTGGCTTTGGTCAACAATGCCAAGTGTCACATCGCACCTACCTTTGAGTTGAGCGTGCAGGGTGGAGAGGTAGTTGTAACCATTGTGACAGACAACGGGACTTTCTCAGCAAGCGGACAGTTGGTAAGTCTGAACACTTTTGACCAACAGTAAAAATATATTATATGATTCAATAACAAATAACATGAGTACATATTTGAAGTTCAATGCTTCTCTGTGTGGAATACCCTAAATTAGTGTGTTCGAAATGGGATATTGGCTGCTTCAATGCAACGTTTTCTGTTGGCTTCAGGGCGGAGCTTACCAGGGTGAGTGGCACCACGTCCGTGCCTCTTACAATGGCGCCATACTTTCACTGGTCCTTGACAATTCTTTGGCCTCTGAGGTCCCTGCAGACGGTAAGTTTAATTACTGAATAACCATTCGCTGTAATAAATATACACATGTGCAATAATGTTCTTCCTTTTGTTTTCTTTAAAATATTAAATATTTATTATTAATTATTTTTAATTAATTAATCTATGTTTTACACTTACATGACGTTTAAAGATTTAGGAAAACAACGGTGTTTTCTGAAAATTGTTTGGGGCAAGTGTTCTAATTTTCGAATCCTGACTTTTTCTGCTGCTGTTCATTTTGTTTGTCACGATGCTCGGTTACATAGTAAAGTTTGATTGCAAAAAATATCGCATAACTCTAGGTGATTTGTTGAGCAATGAGGCCGCATGGGTCGTTGGCTTGAACTGTTATCAAGATACTCAGCAAGGGGGACCTTCATCTTCTCTCACTGGAAATGTGGACCAGGTGAGCATCCTAATAGACCATTTACTATTTTTAGTGTCACATTTATGCTGAAACTAAATGTTTCTCGTTTTTTTAAGATACCAAATACTGAATAGTTAGATGAAGGAAATGCGAACAATTTTATGCTTATCAGTTTCTCTCAAAACCACAGTGCGTGATGTAAAATTCTCTGTCATCCCCAGAAATGCACTGCATAACGTCACGCCTAGCCCACTGCGCATGCGTGCATTTTTAATGAGTTGCTAGATTGCCATAGGAAAATGAATGGGTTCGCGATTCGTGGGTAATTCGTGAGAATTGACAAACTAACGGCCTGATGCCGATAGACAGAAACGCTGTGCTATGCTTCAAGCAACTCCTGACCAAATATCGCTAGGGTTTTTTAAAAAATTCTGTTGTACACACGTACTAAGAAGTTTGCCGTATATTGCCTAGCCTATACCCTCAGCAAAACGCAAATATTTTCAGTAATAGTGATTTTAGACGGTAAATTCACTCAGAAACAAAGGCAAATTAATTCGTTGCCGATAGCACCAGCAGATAGCAGCACCATACAGAGTCTGATGAAAAACTTTCATGGCAATTGAACATTTTTTACCACTGTACAATGGCGTCCAAATACACACACTGGACAAAAGAAGTGTCACCCCCTAACTCAGAGTAATAAAAGTAGGCAGATCTTGGGTACTTATAATGCCTGGTCTACTTATAATGTGACTAATGAGTATAAAACCGCTATACCATGGAATTGTATTGTTGGTCTTGTACATGTACAGCAAATGTTATTCCTGTCTTCCTCCAATATGGCAAGATACAGGCAATTATCTAACGGTTATAGGTGCAAGTTATTAACCTGAAGAGGCGGAATATAAGCAATGTCAGAATATCGTTACAATTGAATTGTTCAGTCAGAACCGTGCAGAGGGTCTGATCTCGGTATAGAAACACTGGATCAAGAGACAAATTGCCTCTGATGGGTCGTCCAAGAAAAAATACTGGCCGTGAAGACCGACGACTGATTTTGATGTCCAGGTTGTCAAAGTTCGACACTGCTTGTCAGTTGACAACACAGTGGAACAATTTCACACATAAGAATGTGTCTGTGAAAATTGCTAGGCGTCGGTTACATGCTCAGAGAGTGTACAGCAGGGTAGCAAGACTGAAACCTCTTATATCGTTACAAAACAG
>NW_019774736.1:151146-167641 GCF_001039355.2 Lingula anatina | reverse complement strand
AGAGCACTTGGCACAAATGTAAAACTGCCCAGTGCAAGGCCAAGAATTCAATCAGTATTTTCAATCATATTATCAGATTCTACATAAATTGACTGACCATATAACGATTCAGTATTTAACTAATCTCTTAATCCAAAATTCCTATCATCATTTAATAATTATGCAAATTTTTTCTTTCAGATTGCTATTTATTTAAATTTTTAATGCTGCAACTGTTCCAAAATAATCTTGTAGTAAAGGAAAAATGCAAATAAGAAGTGGAAGACCAATTTTACCCACATTATTCAATTATTTGAATATAAAAAGAATAAGATCACGATTTAACAAATTAAAATAATCTTTCATGAACTCGTTCACAAATAACATTAAACAAAAATAAAAGTTATAAATCAGTGGTAATGGCTTATTTTGGAATATATGACCTCTGCACAACATCAGTACCTGACTTGGTACTACTTGGATACATAGTTAGATTTGATAATGTAACAATGAGAACAATATATATTATAATAATGAACTTCTCTGCACATATCAGACGCTTGTTACCATGAACTAACACTACTTGACAATGGGCTGAGCACTTATCACAGAGTCTGTGTGCGATGCCATTCTTGTGCTGTGATTGGTTAGTTGAGTCACGTGAAGCCCTACTGTTGCGCCCTCGCGTATCACGTGAATGCTGCACATTTCTTGCCATGGTCTCTTTTTCAATTCCAGCTTGAAATCAGCTTCAAAGAATACATAAGGCCTTAGAGAGAAACAGGTTTATTGACCAGACATGCAGGATATTTATGCTAGATATATTGAACTGGTATTTCTATATCTGGAACGACTATTTCACAAGTAATAGGCGTGTTGTTGATGACGGACAGCGGGCACATGCATTCTGATGTGATCCAACACGAGAGCTACCCAATGCACTTTCTCTGGAGGATATCAAACCCCTTACGTATGACTCATTATTTTGACATTCGTCATAATTGAGGATGTGCGTAGATGAGATTTCAATGCTTTTAGACTTTATTAATAGTGCACCGAAGCGTTCAATGCTTAACCACCAGATTTCCAAACCTGTCTAGACTTACTAACAGGTGTTTAAAACCGACTTTTTAACGAAGAACTGCTTACTGAATTTGTTAATTTGGACATTAAATAACGACATTAAGCCAAATGTCTCCATGTTTCGCCTTTCTCATTGCAATTCTTTTCTAATTATGTTCGAAACTAAATTGCGTGAGCAGTCAACTAACACATGAATGTTTATTAACGTCATCTCACAGAATATTTAGATGGCATTTTTTTTCATTGAATTTTATGGAGATCTTATTCTAATTATTCATTGCTTTTGAGAAAATCTTGAAGTTTTTGAGGAAAAAAGGAAAGTAGTGACTTAAGAATTCACCAAATAATCGAATAATCTATTGAAGCAAACCAGATGTGGAGTGTTATCGTCTACATGTATGTACTGTCATCCATTCGTGAATGAAAATTGACTTTTTTAGTGTAAGAAATATGATATTCTCATCAGTAAACTATTTTTTCTATTCAAATTAATTGTTTTCATCGAATATTTACATTACGCGTTCATTTTTTCCCTTAAAGCACATTTTATACCCACATCTGTTTTCTTCATAATTAGTAATTATACATTTGTTTGCTTGTTTTCTTGAATTTTTAATCGGTTTGCAAGTGTCTATGCCCTTCATCTACAGCATATAAGCTTGATATGAGGTGGAATTCATAGTTTTCCACAGAAATAATGCATAAATTGTGTCCCTAAACAACGATTCTTTTTTTCCACAACTGTTGCACCATCTTTAGGATGATTGTAGTACAACCCACCACCATCCCAGACACCCTCACCCGAACAGCCCCCCCCCCACAATTTTCCCCAGACATTTCCTCACCTTGGCTAAGGGCAGGCAATTTGATTAAGGGGGGATGATAAAACAATTAAAAGTGACAGTTACTTCCGGAAAGGAACACCTAGATGAGTGAGAGTATGTGTTTAACCCACTTTAACTAGAGACACATTTTTATTAAATGTGCACAATTTTTTTTACTTATTATCACATTGATCATTCACACCATCATATCCATTATAGGTGAGGGGATTCTCTGGGGAATGCTGGGTTGTCCAAGTATGTGTGTGTCCTGATACCCTTTATGAGCTACTGTAAAGTTGATAACTTATTGTTCGAATCGAGCTAATGTTTGATAAATTGGAAGTACAATAGCCCAAACACATACATATATTTAAGAATGAAAAGGTTGTTATGCTAAACTTTTATCTTTATGTTGCAAATGAAAATAAAATAATGACATTGGCATTGTGAACGCCATTGATTCTAAAAAATATTAATGCTTCAGCATATATTAATTTTGTGCTCAGGGTGCACGGGGGAAGCCGACATCGTATTTCTTGTGCATTCCTCAAACAGTCTGGGGAACAGTGGATTTCGACAAGAGCTGAATTTCGTGCAGCAGCTTATAGTAGGCTTCGATATATCCCCTGATTTGGTGAGGGTTGGGCTGGTGACATTTTCATCTTCCTCTGAACTACGGTTCCCGTTAAACAGATACCAAGATGTCCAAGGGCTACTTAAAGCAGTCAAGGCAGTACCTTTCAAGAAAGGCAATACAGCAACGCACATGGCTTTCTTACGAACCAGGGCCCAGGTATTCCAGCGAGGCTCGGGAGATAGACAGAACGTCACCAACGTTATTGTCCTTTTGACCGGTGAGCAATCCAGATTTCCAGACAGAACTTTGACGGGTGCTCGCCAACTTAAGAATGACGGTGCAATCATCTATACCGTCGGAATCGGCGATAAAGTATGATCCTTTACCATGAAAGTTCTTTGATTTTTTTAATGGATACGTGTATTTTTGTATCGCCATCTATCACAATAAAAGTACCCCAATGTAACTTTTAGTTTACTTGCCGAAATGCACAGTGGCATTTAGCTTATGCAGTAGATTTTTGTTAATAGATTCTTGGTGAGCATACTGAATCATCCATCAAAATTTTTAAAAAGGGAAACTTCAAAAGCCAAAACATAAAAAATATCATACCCACCCACCCAATATATATATACTTTCAGGGGATGGGGAGTTGTATTTTTTCTTTTAAAATCGGTACATTGTTCATTGAATTATCTCACTTTTTTCTCCTTTCTAGCTGGATAAACAGGAACTGTCAGCAATCGCTTCTGATAAGGACACACTCTTTACGGTGGACAGTTCAAGCCAGCTACTTGAACTTAGAAACAAACTTCTGGCTGCCATCTGTACCAGCAAAGAGACACCAGGACTAAGTTTAGCTATACCAGGGCAAGCTACAGTTGGCCCGGGAACAACAACAGCTTACGTGTGAAAACCTCTAGTTTATATCACTTATCTCCGGTATATGTTAAAACGTAAATGGTTAAGTATGAAATCAATACCCAATCGTATTCCAGTATAATTGAATTCGTGTCAATAAACATTGAATATGTGATTTTTTGACTGGAAACATTTGTAATGTTGAAAAAAAGATGATCACAAAAGTGTTTTACTAGATTTTTGCGGCAAGTGTGTTGTCCTCTAACGGAAAATGATGCCGTTGGATACATATTCGATCCGTACAGCTGAACATCATATTGGATGTGTGAGAGACGGCCCAACAGGGGTCTGGACGGCTAGATGTATACTGTCATTGTTCGCAACTGTTCCATTGGAACAGTTTGGGACCAAGATAGCCAAGCTTACATCCGTTGTGACGATCCTCAAGCTGTTTGCAGAGGCACCGCACCCAAGCCACCGATGGGTCCCTCGCATTGTCCTTTTCGTGAGTGTTTTTGTTGATTATAATCAAGAATAAACCTTTGCATATCTAAAAGCGATTTTAGTATGACTGTTTAATTATCAGTAAACCTAAAATTAGTCCCATGGATCTAAAACTTAGTATAAAAAATAGTTATTTAATATACACAAATGAGGACAGAGCAGAAGACAGACAAGGAGTGAATGGTAATTTCATTGTCCTTGTTTATTTTAGTCCAGCAACAGCCAAAATTGGAACTCTTGCTAACTGACATTTAATTGTTCTTTCCTCTATTTTGTTTTAGCCGACCATCAGACTGGACTGAGGCCCACAAAATCTATGAACACATGGGGCGGTAAGGGACAGTCATTTAGCAACCAGTAGAATTTGATTTTTATGTATCAGTTTGAGAATAAACATTTTTGTCTTATCGTATTGTGAGTGGCCAATGGCCAGTTCTGAATTACGGAATTATGGAAATGTGGACATAAATTCCCATGCAGAATTTGTGTTCTTATTTATTTACTTACTTAATTATTTGCTTACTTTTCTTATTTTTTTGAAAGTTTTTTATTGGTTTTTGTGTCCTTTTGTTTCATTCTTTCGCCATTCTTTTTTTTTTAAAACCCTTAACACACTGTCTTTAACGTTTCCAGAAAGTTGCACCGACTCTGTTGGAAACACCCTTACATCTGTTGTTGAAGATGAACAGATATATTACATATTACAATATCCACGGGCTCCTGTAGGACCGGTGTCCTGTTTTCCACACAGATTTAGCCTAAGCCGCTGTGGATGTGAAGCCCCTGGTATGACCTGACTTCTGTTTTGAGGGAAAGTGCAAGTTTCGATTTTGGAACTAAATGTGTCAGAAAATGTAGTATTGTGATATGTGACTCGTCGCCTAAAATGGGAGAATAGTATACCTGTCAAGTGTTATTCAATGGATTATGTTTCATTTACTTTCCTTTTTTTTCAGTGTTTAGCTCCATCATCTTTCAATATGAGGAAGATTATGCTTCAAAAGGGAAGACCGCGTATTCTGAGCCAAATGATGTTGCCCATGCTTCACTGTGTGAGAATACTATTGAAGTTCCCGATATGGCCAGGGTGGGGGATGGTGCTCTGTGTAACGATGAGTTCGGTAAGATGTTATTTATGGCCGTTGGAAAAAGAAAGAACTAATATGGGTGAGAGAGAGAGAGAGAGAGAGAGAGAGAGAGAGAGAGATAAAAGGCTTAAATGTATTGCATTCAGTTTTCTTGATTTATCCTCAGGTCATGTTGAAATTCCTTATTTCAAGAACAACCCCCCTGACTATCCATTCACCATTCATTTCTTCTACTGGCTGGATGAGGATGTGAACACAGAGGGAACGAGTATTGCACTGCTCAACAACGGCAAGTGCGACATCTTAACGACTGTTTAAATCTATTTCGAAGAAGGTGGAATTGGGGTTTATATGGAGAAAGAAGACGGATTTTACGATATACCACCACAGTATGTGGTACGTTCTTATCCTCTCTCTCTCTCTCTCTCTCTCTCACACACACACACACACACACTCAGACTGCAAACATATCCACACCGCGTTTCGCCTAGACACAAGAGACACATTTTGCTTTATAATAAGTTACTAAGTGGTGTATTATTAACTGATTTGTTTCAGGAAGGTGGGGGACAAGGCGCCTGGGTGTGTGTTGCCGTGACATACGATGGAGATTACATGGCGTTGTATTTAGAGGGCGAAGAATCTGAAGCTGTAGAGGCATCCGGTAAGAGGAAAACGGATAATGTTACTTAATGTTACACACACACACACACACACACACACACACAAAGAGAGAGAGAGAGAGAGAGATTTCCAATTCTAAAAGGATCGTACACAAGATAGAAGTTACCAAGATAATTATGGTTGTGGTAAAACAATTTGTTTCTCTTTTCATAAATTAATGTATTTATTATTTCAGGTGTCATTTTATAACAGAGTACTCTCCGCCGAGGAGATTGGAGAATTATGTTCACAATAAAGGCCAAGACCAGAGCCCACTTGAGAGTGATTGACAGCTGACAAGGATAATCCAGTCCATCCCAATTCACGTTGAACATTACCCCAAACTAAGTTCTTCCATTCATCAGATCAGTGACATATACATCCTTTAAAAACTTTCCAACCAAAGCATATTTAAAACAACAGAGGTATAAACGCATTATACGTACAACATCGTGTCAGCTGTCTGGATGCCAATAAATTAGGATACAGGGCGGTCCTTCTCAATTTTGTTCTTCAAACGTTGCGTCTGGTATCGGCACTCTGGATGACATTTGAAAATGTGTTTTATATGGTGATATATGCACAAACAAGTGCGCGGCGTCTACTAAGCAGGTTTAATTGAGATTCTGATTTCAGTAATTGAATGAAAATGAACACATTCTGTCTGTTCACTACCGTGTAGAAGTTAGCGGTATGTTAATTAGGTAAAGAATGTTGTCACGGTTGTTTTGATCAAATAAAGACGAAATAAATGCATGAATAAAGACTGAAATGTGTGGTTTGTACCTTTATGCCCTGAAGAGTTGGCTTTTTCTTCGGTTTTAAATTGTTACTGGTACTACCAGATTTTTTTATGCATGCAAGACCATTTTCTGTTGATACACTTAAAGAGATTATAAAATTATGAAAATTATAAAATAAATACATTGTAAACAACAAAAAAATATATAATTAATTCTACCTCCAAAATGGCGGTTATTGCTATTTTTATGAAATTCTGTGCTTGCCATTGAACCATGTGGACCTTCATAGATGGCTAGATAGATCTCTTAAAAGAAATTATTACGTAGGGTGACCATCTATGAACGTCCCGGTTATCCCAGGAAAATCCGTCTCTTAAGAGATTATTACAAAAACACACTTAAAAACGAATCTAGTAACTTAAAATATCAGAGCGTATTTATTAACCATTGGTAAATATCATCTTTTACCCCAGGAAAATCCGTTATGGCACTTTTCCCGCCAAAATAAAGAGTTGTTATCCCTTTAATCAATATTCGAAATTAGGTATTTTGGTGCCAATTAATGGCTTTTGGTGTGGGCTTTTGTTAAGAAAGGCATTTCAAACGTTTTAAAAAAAGTGAAAACAAGTACGTTTTGGCAAAATAGCATATCGTTTGGTTGGAAATATGTAAGATTTAATTGAATCCCAAAATCAACATTACAATTGCGTTTTCGTTCGTTATGAAACGAGAAATTTTAATGTATGTTCGATATCTAACACTTTTAGTGTACCTACCGATATAATTTTAGACAAAATAGCAATTGCTTGATTTCTGCATTCCATCATTACTAGTTTTAAATTTAAATCTAGATAATTGGCATCAGCAGCACTGTTAGAGACGACAAAGTGGTGCCCCCTGGCTTATAATTTGTCAAAGAAATAACATATCCCCATTGCCAGTAATCTTCCGTACTTTGGTCGAAATTTCAGTGAAATAGTTTCAACTACAATGGAACGGGTCATCGTAAAGGGTCAATAGTCGAAATAATATTTCAGCAGTTTTGTCAAATGAAACGTGTTTCATCTTTTATGTTACTATTGAAGACCCTTTCGTGTTCTAGGGTATTGAAAATTTATTTGAGTTTTTTACCTAATTTAACTTAATTGAGAAGATTGAACCGTACACTAAAATTAGAATTCAATATCTAAATTATACCATGCAGTGCAGTCAATTGTAAAAGATTAAAATTTTATTGGGAGGGTGCAGTCATGGCTACTTAAAGTATTAAAATGAGAACCGTAAACGCGTTTCAAGCATGCACGAGAACCTACACGCGTCACTGGCAATCATCCGATTGGTCACCCAATGAAAAGCATTAACCTTATGAGTCCTGCAATGGGTCAAAGGTCATAGAGTAAAATTCCTGTAACCAATTAGTGTCTAGGGGTAGACGGCCCGATGGGGACTCACACATCCTCTGGGGACAGATAGACATGACTGTCGTTATTAAAACGCTTTATTTGTGAATTCCATTTAACAGCAGTGCAATGTCTACCAGAATATACATAAACCATTGGACATATTAGCAAATACCATGACATCAGTGACTTTTCTTTTGAATTGTTTTCCACACGTTTAAAGAGCGCCAAAACCATTCCTGAAAATTGCTGTGTCGAAAACGAAGGCAAAAGTAACACGGGCATTCCTTTTGCTTTTCAGCCCTGCTGTGATATATTCCTGGTTGTCAAAACTGCTTTAGAACCATTTGGTGAATTTTAGAAAAGAAAAAAAGTGGCATCTTCAAACCAAATTACACGTTTTAAGTTGTTTAAGCGCTACTTTTTGCTGTTACAGTCTCACTCGATAACTAACTTGCACGTTTTCTGTGTTTGACAGTGACTTCCCCGCAGGCCAGATAACTCTTTGTGTTTTGATTTATTTTCACCTTCTAGTTGCCTTTTTATAACGTGGACTACTTTAAGTAGAGACCTTGTTTGGCGAATTTTAGTCCGTTATCCCGGATCACGGTACTAGATTTTCTCCATATTTCAAGTAGGACAGAGGAATGAGACGTGGGAGGGGGGGGCACAGAGGAAGGACAAAGTGCAGTGAATTATTTATAAAATTTGGATAGATGTATAGATGGTCTTGAGACACATTTCCTCAAGTAATGTTTTAATCATCTTTAATGGAATCATAGACCCCATAGCAGTTACCATATATGACATTTAGACACAATAATTGGCACATTAAGGTGTCTCGACAAATTCCACTTGACTAATTATCAAAACCAAACCCTATTACTATGGCAAATCTTTCCATCCAGTGAAAACTAGCAAGGAAATAATCTTCACATTTACCTTTATAGGCTTCTTTAGCGTGTTACTTTGGATACCGATGCCTAAATTCTTCCCCATGCCTAGACATATTAATTGCAAATACAAATGAAATACAAACATAAGAATAAAATAATGAACGTCAAAATATAACAATTTTGTCTTACAAAAAGTATTTTTCTGCATGTTACAACTTTGGGTTTTTATATTAATCATTGCTGACACCAATTTGGTCTACTTTGATACGAGACTAATTTCTGACATGGTAACTTGGCAACTAGTTGACCAGATGAGAGGTGAGCGTTGTGCCCATTTTGCAGTGAAGTGTAAGCATTTATCACCACGTGGCAAGACCGTGACAAGTCCCAAAATTCACAGATAATAGGAATAGCAAACCACAAATGGACTCCTTTAGGGACCACAAGTGCCCCCTGTCGACAGTTTTCTTTCTCTGTGGTACTTAAATGACTGTAATTAGAAAAGATAGTCCAGAGGATTGGAAGGAACTTTCACCAAGCACAATATCCCTCAGGTATGTGGTCAAACGTTGGCGCATTTACGTTACCATTTTATTTTATTATTTAAGAAATCAGTATAAAAATGGAAGAATATGTTAAAGAGTGAAGTACGTAGGCCTATAACTTCTTTCGTCCTAATGTTCATGTCAGAATAGGCCATTTCATGTAAACAAAAAAGAAAAATGTTTAGAACAGTCCTAAATTGCTTATTTATCACAGTATTTTAAGCTTATCTGATTTTAAGTACAAAGAGTGAAAACGCCAGCTTTAAATTAGATTCAATTACTCCAAGTGAAATTGTGATACTCCAAGCAAGAAATACATGTATGTATTGATTCCTTGAAACCCTGTCCATAGAACATAATGTTGTTTTTGATGACAATTCTGATGATATATCATCTTTGTCCGTGTGATACATCTTTTTTCAGTTTTACCCAGATGCATACATAGATAATAATACTGTTTGCACGATTACTTCTTACGTGTGGCATAGGAAAAAATGACCTTCCTCGCTTGTCTTTAAGACCTTTCTGTTTTTAAGTCAAAATATTAAAATATTTAATATATTGATTAAACTCCAATTAGCATACTGATCAAATGAACATTTTAATGAAGGATGAATGTGATCTGACCTGTGATGAATCTATTTCATTCATTTACTTCCCTTTAAAAGGAACTCAAAAAATCTTAAACTTTTTTTTTACATTAACTTTTGGTGAATAGCTGAGAATCAAAATAAAGCAATTGTCATATTCAATTTGTGAATCGGTTAACGCATTTTTCCTTTTTTCAGAAGCCACACAATGTTGAAACAGGTGTTGTGCCTTGCCCTAGTGGCACTTGCAGCAGCCCAGAATGTTGATGGTGAGTTCATCATTTTGATATTTGACAGTTAAATTCAAATGTTAGGCCCCACACATAACTGAGTAAATATACACTGTGAAGAGAAGAAGAAAACTGACTTAATGCTTTCCTCTCATTTGTAAATGATCTGACCTCTCTCGATTGATGCTTCTACCATTTTAAGCAGAGTTTATTTTACAAAGCGCATTGTTCTTTAAATGAGTATTGTTCATCATCGGTTCATTTTGTCAATAGAGCAGTGTGGGACGTGCGTGGTGGATGGCGGTCCTTTGACAGAGAATGGCGCCGTTGGCTACACTTACGATCCTAACGACTGTGGCGGATACTGGGTGTGCATTAGGCGCAGTGAGAGAGGTGACGATGGTTGGATGTACAGTGTTTTCACGAAAAGCTGTGCACCTGGAACTCTCTGGAACCAAGACGTTCAGTCCTGTAGCCGGTGCGACGACGAGGCAGTAACTTGCGAAAACTCTGGTCCGAAACCTCCCCTTGGCTCTGACCAGTGTCCAGAACGTAAGTATATTGGACTGCATTCCATATGATATTACACTTAACAATATTGTGGAGATAATAAAAATTATGAACGGTTTTTATTATCTGTGTAAGAAAATTGATAATGACGGTTATAGTAACCATTCCAAGTGCTCACTCCTTGATGTACTGAAACTTCACTTCCATTATCATTTTAGCTGTACAAAAGACAACGCTGCCACCTACGCCTCCAGTGGAACAGCCAGACCGTGAGTAATACCATTCTAAACATCTTTTCTATTTAACTGGCTTTCAGTTGTTGGGCTTAAGAAGATAAAATGTATATTCTCACTAGATACATGATAAATATCATTCTCCTACAAATAGCCTTTTGGTTAATTTTTGCAAACCTGTTTATCTGTATATGTTATGAATAATGAATCTTGCAATTTCAAAGATAATAAATGTTACTTACAGAAAACTGCACTGACGATGCCGGTTTGATGAAGTCCTCAGTAATTGGTGAGGCAAGCAAATTCTTTATCCATTATCCCAACCACGATCCTCTTGGTCCAATTTCCTGTGAGCCTTACAACTTCAGCCTGTCGCTGTGCAGATGCAATGCCCCTGGTACGTATTTTTTTAAAAGTAAATTAAAGATTTATTCGAAATTAAGAAAAATATTAATCCAAATAACCTCAGACAAATAGAGCGAAAGATAATAAAATTCGGGCTATATAACAAGAGGACCAAATATTTGGGTTGCTTATTTTCGGTTCTTCTTCTCAGAATATGATGGCGTCGACTTCGGCTTCGAGGGCAGCTTCCATGCTGCAGGCAACATTGCGTTCTCTGTACCAAACTCTCGTCGCAACGTGTACTTCGTCAACGAGTCCCGGGTTGGAGACCAGTCCGTGTACCTTGATGGCATGGGTAAATAATGGTTGTCAACTTTTTAAATTTTGACAACACTGTTAAAGCATGTTGTTCTGTGACACCCTCACGTTATCGCGTAAATAATCTAATATTTTAAAAGGACTGTTAAACATTAGATAGATGAGCGTATTAGTTTTCTTTATTTCATACCTAATACTCTATATTATGTCTTAAGTCTGTCTGTAAAAATCAGGGCACCTTACGTTGATGTTTTGACCGAACAACAATGAACCGACTTTTTCAGGGCACATCGAGCTTCCCCTTTTCAAACAAAACAGCCCAAGGGCACCTTTTAGTGTCGCTCTGTGGGTCAATGTGGATCCCGTGGTCAGTAATCAAAGAAAAGTGGCTTTGGTCAACAATGCCAAGTGTAACATCGCCCCTACCTTTGAGTTGAGCGTCCAGGATGGAGAGGTAGTTGTAAACATGGTGACAGACAACGGGACTTTCTCGGCAAGCGGACGGTTGGTAAGTCAGACCATTGTGGTCTGGTACCATTCTGCTTTGACACAACGTGCTTTGAGATACGTAAAAATAGATTATATGATTCAATAGCAAATAACATAAATAAGTACATATGTATTTGAAGTTCGTTGCTTATTTGTATGAAATACCCTAAATAAGTATGCTCAAAGTGGGATATCGGCTGCTCAAACACAACGTTTTTGTTGGCTTCAGGGCGGAGCTTACCAGGGTGAGTGGCACAACATCCGTGCTTCGTACAATGGCGCCATCCTTTCACTGGACCTTGACGGTTCTTTGGCCGCTGAGGTCCCTGCAGACGGTAAGATTAATAACTGAATAACCATTTGCTGTAATAAATATACACCTGAAATAATGTTCTTCCCTTTGTTTTCTTTTATATATTTAATATTTATTATTTATTTATTCATGTTTTACACTTACATGACTTTAAAAGATTTAGGAAAACAACGGTCTTTTCTGAAAATCGTTTGGGAGCAAGTGTTCTAATTTTCGAGTCCTGACATTTTCTGCTGCTGTTCATATTGTTTGCCACGATGCTCAGTTACAAAGTGAAGTTTGATTGCAAAAATATTGCATAACTCTAGGTGATTTGTTGAGCAATGAGGCCGCATGGGTTGTTGGCTTGAACTGCTATCAAGATACTGAGCAAGGGGCACCCACATCTTCTCTCACTGGAAATGTGGACCAGGTGAGCATTTCCTAATAGACCATTTATTATCTTTAAAGTCACATTTCATTTTTCGATTTTTAAGACATCAAATATTGATTAGTTAGAGGGAAGAAAATGCAAACAATTTTATGCTTATCAGTTTCTCAGTGTGTGATGTAAATTTCTCTGTCTCTTTTTCAATTCCAGCTTGAATTCCTCTTCAAAGAATACATAAGGCCTTAGAGAGAAACAGGTTTATTGACCAGACGTGCAGGATATTTATGCTAGATATATTGAACTGTTATTTCTTTATCTGGAACGACTATTTCACAAGTAATAGACGTGTTGTTGATGACAGACAGCGGGCTCATACATTCTGATGTGACCCAACACGAGAGCTACCCAATGCACTTTCTTTGGAGGATATTAAACCCCTCGCATATGACTCAGTATTGTGACATTAGTCATACTTCAGGATGTGCGCGGAGGAGATTTCGATGCTTTTAGACTTTATTAATAGTGCACCGAAGCGTTCAATGCTTAACCACCAGATTTCCAAACCCGTCTAGACAATTGACTTACTAACAGGTGTTTAAAACCGACTTTTTAATGAAGAACTGCTTACTGAATTTGTTAATTGTACATTAAATAACGACATTAAGCCGAATGGCTCCATGTTTCGCCTTTTCATTGCAATTCTTTTCTAATTATGTGGTTTCAGTTCCAATAAATATGCAAACAGGGGTCTTCAAATTGAGTAATTAAGCGACTCGTCTAATTGATTTAACCAATGCGTTATTGAAGGGCGGCAGACTGCGTTGCCCTTGCCAGGTTAATGTGCAGAATTTGGGTGAAAATTATTGACTTAAGTGCTATTCGAGCATTCCGTTGTCACATGGGCGTTGTCTTCATATTTTAGCTTCTAGTATTAAAGGGGGGGCGCATTTAACAGCGGTATCATCTCATTTTGAATTATTTCCCGTATATATCATGTTTAATTTCATTTGTTCAATTTACCTGTGAGATTTTGTTGCAAATCGCTTGTTCCCTTTAGCGTTCAGATTTCCTTTAACATTAAACTTTTTAAAAAGAATATCCAGAATTTCATATCCAGAATTTCATTTTCGAGGTCGCATTAAGGGTACAAAATTCTTCAGCATTCGGTGTGTAATTTCCCTCAATACTTCACCAAAGACTTACTATATAACCGTAGGTGCAGCTCCGGTCAAATCTGTGTTTCTTTTTCACTTTGATGGTTTAATTGATGTATCTTTTTAAACACGTAAAACTATACATGTATTTGGATTGGGTCATACATTACCATGAATAAGGTCTGAATGAAAGTACATTGATAAATAAATGAATACATACAAAATTAAGTCAATAAATAGATTAAAAATCAATTTATGAATGATTCGTAAATATTTTCTTCCCGTAGTTCAAAGCATTTCAAAGTCTTCAAACACACCTTTAGAATTCTAGCAGCACTATATGCGTGAGAAAGTTTATGAAGTAAATATTGGTCTTCATGTTTGTTTTAATTCAGCCTGTTTTCTTTATATCAGCAATCTACCTTTTGTCTGTAAATTTGATAAAAAAAAATTGGTTTCACATATCTTAATTCAATGTACACACTTTACTTCCTTGATGGCTGCACCGAGTATGTTAAAGAATAATATAAGAATAATATATTTATATTAAAGGGATAATAACTCTTCGTACGATATCTATATTTCACAATAAAAACATTGTGAACAACTCATAGAAATATAATAAATTCTGTTTTACCACAAAAACAGCAATTATAGCTATTATTCTGATATCTGAACTTGTCTTCAGATCACGTGACCTCCATTGATGGCTGTACTCTGTTATAATCTTTTAAGAGATTTTAACAAAAAAACAAACTTTTTAGAAAAAAACCAGGGACTAACTTTGAATGTAAAAAAGGATCCATTAACCATTGGTAAGTATGGGAAAATTGTTGTTTACTCCAGGAAAATTCATTTTTTGGTCAAAACGAAGAGTTATTATACCTTTAAGCCTAAAATCCATAAAATGCTCAGTAGACTTTACATTATATATAATTTATTTAAGTCCATAGATAAGAGTGATTTTAAGATATATATATATATATATATATATATATATATATATATATATATATATATATATATATATATATATATAAAATTCAAGTTTGACTACTAAAACAATGTTTACTGCCTCCCAAATCTATCAGACTAATCCTTTGGTCTCAAACATTCAATGTTACTCATGTTATGTTGCCCTGTCGCTTCATGCTCATGCACATAGTGCTAATATCTTAAAATATATAACATGTTCAATATTTTTCGACCGATGTTTATTCATGAATCTTATGGGGGGGGGGGGGGGGGGGGAAAAAAAACCCTTTTAGGAACNTCAGCGGGCCCCGAACCCCTCGCCAGGGGGGTGGGGGTGTGGGGGTGGGGGGTGGTGGGGGGGGGCAAAATAACCCTGTTACGGATCAACAGCCATTTTCAGGCATCGCCTTCGGGGCAAGGCTGAGGAAAGAAAAGTCTTTTAAAATATTTGGAATTTTGTTTGTATTTCTAGTGTGACTGAGATTAATGGACTGTTATACTAGATAAGACTTATACTAATGAAAATTTCTAAAAAGAGAGAGAGAGAGAGAGAGAGAGAGAGAGAGAGAGAGAGAGAGAAAACTGAAATCGCCTGCCGAAAATTTGGGACTAGCCAGAGAAAATTGAAAATTGATACGTTGTTTAACGAGCGCGCCAGCCTTAATTGTAAGTAAATTAGAATTTTTTCTCACCTTATTTTTTTTAATGTACAGGGTATTGCAATGGTTTGGAAAGTGAGAGATAATTAGAATGTGACCCCTGAAAAAACTTTATGCAGTTGTTTTTATGCCCTTAAGTAAATTACACTGTGGATTTTGAAAAAAAAAAAAAAAAGAAAAAATGCTATCCATGAAATTTAGCTGCTGTGCTCGTTTGCATGTTTTAAGAACATCATTTCGTGCTTGGCCTTACGATGACTCTTTGCCGATGTTATTTAAAAATGCGCTAGTTGAGACGGCTGACACTTCCTGTTTATCGGTGACTGGAATGCGTCCAGCGATTTGTGTGCCCGATAGGCCTACCGATATAATACCTTTCATATTAGAGTTACTCGCCCCAGGCACAAGGGTAAGTCTTCCGCTTTCGATAAGTCTGTAAAAATATACTATAATTAGACCTCGAACACTGCTGGTAGGACCCTACTTCTGGTGTAGTGTAGCTGACCCCAATACGCAATCACTTTGAATACGGAAAAAGTTGAATATAACAACGGATGCTTGTTAAGCGTGCTAGACTCACTATTAAGATGTTGGAATACAATTTTATATCAATCACAAGAATATAATTCACTGTACTAAGTCATGATTAGAATGGAAAAGACGTTGCAGAAAGTGTAAGTTGATGTATAGAATGATAAACAAAGATTTGAGTCCCTATTAGGATGAGTTATCAGTACTTTCAGTGTACCAGACGAATGTACATATTTTGGCAGGATACATTGACCTTTATTTACAGCATTGTTACTACTTTCACTGATAGGTGCAATGCAGTCAAACCAGTCAGCACTTGGTCCTCCAAGGAGGATGAACACCAGCAATGCACGTCCACTGTTTGCCAGCCGTGCACTGATCTTTCTCTCAATGTCACAGATCGTCTTAGGGGTGTTGTCTATAGTCTTTGGTATTGTGTGCATTGTGATACAAGCTGCAATTGCTGATTCTGTTGGCTCTGGCATTTGGTGTGGGGTGTTGGTAAGTAACTTGAAAGTATGTGCTTTGACATTTGACTGAATTATTTACATTTGTCATATTGACCCTTGGCTGTCACCTAGATTGGTTAGAAATGATTGTCGTAAAATTACTACA
>NW_019774736.1:74584-150572 GCF_001039355.2 Lingula anatina | reverse complement strand
ATTATTGAGTCTATGGGTACATATGAGTATTTAAAGTTTTATTTTGTTTTTAACTGTCTGAAAGAATAGTTTGAGATTCTAATGACAAGAAAACTGTGAAATTTGAAGCAGCAAATGAAATTAAGTGAAAATGTACTTTCAAAGATTGGTAGATATTTTTGATATAAGGTATATGTTTACAAATATTGTACATTATATGTATTCATTTTATATCAATACACTCAAATATTTGAATAACTTTTTTTCAGTTTTTTGCTACAGGTGTTGTTGGAATGTTTGCAGCATCTAAGAAGTCAAATGGTTTGGTAAGAAAGTACTACACAACTGTCCAGTGTTAAAATGGATTGAACTATGTGTAGGGGAGTTGGAAAAGGAGATTTATATGTGAATTATTAAGTTAAGCATTAAAAGTTGTCATAGTCCCCCTGGCCTCAGGTTGGTGAAATGTAAATCTTACCGAGCAGGCCACTGATTTTTATTTTGTTTGAGGTTGATTTACTTAAATCTACACCTTGCCAGTTTAAGTTATAGACAAAAACTTGAGTAAAAATTACTGTAAGTATTTAAATATCAGTAGAAATGCATGAAAGAAAATTTTTTAGCTTTGAAATGTGTGGGGTTAGGAATTTTGACTGGTAACTCTAAAGAACAACTGATCAAAAACGTAAGTATATCTGATACTAATTATCTAGTGTAGTTACTTCTGTTGGGGATGAAGGAGGGGGTGCTTTCCTTTTTTTAGGGCTAAAAACTGTTGGCCAGCATGCCTACTTTTGGGAAAAAGAAGTTACAAGTCTTATCCCTTTCAAATCTCCATCAAAGTAAGCAAAATTTTATGTTGACAGAATTTCTTTTTTTTTTTTATTTTGAATTGAACTTATGTTTTTAATTTATTATTATATAAAATGTTTAGTACATAATCGTGACCCTCTCTTTCAGATAATTGCAGTTATGGTGTTGTGTATCCTATCAGCCTGTGCAGCTGGCATTTTAGTAATGTTGTCAGGGCCTGGTATAGCGTATGATGTCCGTCATGGAAATTACCCACATTGCTGCACAGGGAACTCATACCAGACAGTGTCTTCCATTGATCAAAGTGGGAAAATCTCTTACCGCCTTATTGCCCGTCCGGACTGCCATGAATGTGACCCTCACAAGCAGGTGAGTGTAGTTTTTTGTAACTTCCTAATTCTATCGTATCTTTTAATATGGGCCATCAAATTTTGAAATTTGGCTAACTCATTTATAAAGAGCTCTTGTTGTCACACATTTTGAAATTTGTTGTCTGTCCATTTGCCAATTCACGACTGAAACTCTGGAACAATGTACTTATGAATAAACAATTTAAGAGAGAGATAATCTGATACTTTTTGATGCAAAATGTGCCTGGACTTAGTATTGTGAATAGTGTTTAACCATTATTATATATGGTTCTCTCTGATGGAATTAAAAGTATTTTTTATAAGTTAAATTTTGCACCATGCATTTGGCACCCATTGAGATACCCCTGTTATAAAATTACTTATGTTAAGTAGCATTTTCTCATTATATATATATATGTCTGAATTTTTGTTTTCTGGTAGGCCAAGATTGGGGTGCAATCCTTTTTGATTGCTGTGGCAATATTGGAAGCCATAGCAGCAATTTGGGCCTCTGCTCTATGCTGCAAAACAGTGTGTATGTGCTGTAGTGAACCAGGGGTAAGTCCGCACTGTACTGAATTGTGTGTGTGCTGCCATGAAAAAAGAGTATGTGTAAGTCTGCTCTTGGGCCTCTTGGTCCTAAAACTGGCCCCAGGCAGCAAAATAATGCCATGAAATAGAAAATAAAACACCAAATTAAAGGAAAATGAACAAACAGATTTCTCAAATTTTAAAGTTTCTCAAAGTTAAAAAATTTTCACACGATCCAAAACAGGCGTGTGAGAGGCAGAGAGACCATTACAGGATTAAGCAGTCTTCTTTCATGTAGGTCTGCCATATTTAGGTCGGGTCCTAGCTAGCTAGCGATCTGAATGGGGCCTTTTCAAATTAAAATTTTCAAATTAATTTTTTTTATACAAACATATATGTTAATTTACATTTCAGGCATACTCCTATGGCATGCCCATGCAGGTTCAGTATGTCACTGGCCCAGTGGGTGGAAACCACCAAGTGTTGTTTGTACCAGCACCAGGAGCTCCCCCTGGTGTGTTTTCTGCATTGCCACATGGACAAGTGGGATATGTGATGCAGACAGGTGAGCAGTCCTATGGGACTCATGCAGAATTTCCAGCCTAGATAATATGATACAGAATCAATGTCTCCTACAACCAGAAATTGCCAAAAAAATAAAAATATTTAGTTATGGGTTCTAAGTTGTAAACACCTGCCTTGGAAGTTAATGGTTATTCTGTAGACTTTCCAATTAATATATGTAATGCATAATTATTCATCAGTTGCAAATCCAGTTTTGTGTCAGTATTTCTTTTGTGGTCATCTTTTACAAAGCTTTTCTATCTTTTTAGATTTTTGAATAATCATGATTGATATTACAATATTTAGTACAATGTATCTTAAATTCTAATAGAAAAACATCAAATAAAAAGATTTAAAAATGGGTACATTGTACAATTTTCCATATCAGCCCTGGTGGATCCAGAATTTTGCTTAGTGCATAGAGGGTGGTTAGGAGGGAGCACAAGGATAAAAAAATTCAGTCACTTTGCTTGGCAAATATAGAGCAGTTGATGTGTTATTATACTAAAATACACAGGGCACAAGGATGAATATTGCTTGGTTTTGTCTGGTTTTGTTCCTTACACTGCTTTTTTTTCATGGAGTAAGACGGGGCTACAGCAGAAGCATGTGCCTGCTTTGAGCTTCCCATGAACTGCCAATTTAACAGTGCATCTGAGTAAAATTGTGATAAGCATCCAAGTATTTTTTGCAAAATGGCTGAATAAGATGCCATATATGGTAAAATATTAATCATTTTGTAACAGTAACTATGTTCATTTTATTTGTAAGGTCCTGTTATAGCTGGTGTTCCTAATCAACCCCAAGTGTATGCTTACCCAGGAGTCCCACAGCTAACACCAGTCCAATTACAGCAATATCAGCCACAACAACTGCAACAACAAGTGGGTGCGGAGCCTTCTGACCCTACTGCTGCTGGACAGGTGCCACAGGAGAATTGCTCCAAACAACAGGAGAGTTTGGGTTAAATTTTCATTGCTTGATTGAAGCAATGTTAATTCATATATGGACAACATGCCAGTACTCCGTGTGCCAAATTAATAGACTGGAGTATGGTACTCCAAATTTCACAAGAAGAGTACCATATCTTAGAGATTCTGCTGTATGGTATCACTAGTGGGCTTGATTTGGTCTTAAAGTGCAATTTAAGAACACAAATAGTCTTACATGATCTTAAAACATGAGTAAGACCATTTCTAGTCTGACAGCCAATTAAGTTGTCTCCCCTTACACATTCTCCTATTGTGAGCAGAGGTGTCCTCTATTGTGAGGGGAGCTATCCCCCCATTGTGAGGGGGGGAAACCGCTTGACCACTTAAGTAGATGTTAGATCAATTTTGATCTTAAAAGCAGATTCAGTCCATTTTAAGACTACTGCTATAATGTTTAAGATCGTGTAAGATCACTTGTGAACTTAAATTGCACTTTAAGACCAAACCTGGCCCACTAGTGTATGCTTTGAAAGACTGACACCTTGATAGTCTCGGTATTGCATAAGAGGGCCACCTAAACTGAGCTCCTGCAATTGACATGGCCAATTAATTAACTTCTGTCTAAAGAGCAGGAAGTGAACTTATAAAAGTCCCTGAAGTGTAATCACATGGTAGCCAGTCTCAAAGCACACTGGTACAGGTAAAATATTGCTTGATGTGAAATGTCCTTTAGGCTGTTTGCTTGTTTAATAGCTTGTATGTAAGCCACCACTACATTTAAGTTAACTAGACCAAACTGCAATTTAGAGTATCAGTTTTTATTAATGTACTGTATTTTACTTCATTACATGTACTTAAAAATGAGGAAAACCATAAGTTGCTTAAAATAATCTTGTATGCAAATTTGCAAAGTACTAAACATTTTGCTAACATTTTTCACTTACATGTACATTTGATACAATTTCAGTTTTATTATCAATTTTACCCTTACTCTCTTATCGACACATTGCACATTTCCTCACATTAGTTAAGGGGGCATGTTTTGGTCCAGCAGTCAAAATGAGTCAATGATCAATCCAAAAAAAGGTCCTTGGGCTGAGAGTAAGCTACACAACCCACACCTATTCTTTTTTTCTCCCATTCTCAGGACTGGGACATGAATCCCCCCCCCACACACACCCAGGCAGTCCAGTAATGAGCTTTCTCTTATGCCCCAAAAACTGCCAAAAAATACATTTGTACATATTCATAATGGTAGCAAATTTCAAATAATAATAATGTACAGTTTTACTATTTTATAAATTACAGTATTTTTAACATATTAAACACTGGTGTGTGCTCTTCCTGAATACATATTTAGTCTCATTACACTTAAGATTGTCCAAAATATAGTGACATGTACATGTATATAGTTGAAACAGTGAGGATGACAGTTTTACAGCTACTAGTAAAATCAAAGGATGTTATTTTTAAAGTTTGTTTCTTTGTCTTTAAACAAATCACTTCATAACATGTTTGATATATGAAAATAAGAATCTTATAGTAAAAATAGTTCTTATCCTATATGAATCTCATCCATTGCTCCATAACATTGGACTACAATTGAAAAACTTTTTGATAATTTTTTGAACTTGTGATCAAGAACACATTTTTTCATTGGATGGGTATTTATTTTACATTTGTTTGAAATATATTTTGTTTGTAAGCTTCAAGAATACTGCCCTTGATATTTTTTCAATTTTTATTGCTTTCAAGCTTGTAACTTCATACAAAGTAGTTCAGGCATCAAGTTTTAAGAAGTTCTAATTCAGTAATTGTAAAATGTTAGGGTTATTTAGCAATTATGATGAAGTAGTATTTTAGTTTCATTTTTAAAACTCCATAAATGTTCTTATGAGACTCTATATTTTGTTTCATAAATTTTCTTATTAAGTTTTTTGTTTTTGTTCTTATTTTTTGGGTGAATAAAAATTATCACATTATTTTTAAAGTTATTTTAAGTTTTTTTTACAAATTAAGTGACTATGATAAAACATTGTTATAAAAGCAAACAGAAACTTAGAACAAATATTTTGAAATAAAACAATAATTATACTAAAGTCTACTTTAAATAAAACTTGCGGCACAAAACTGATATCTTGAAAAAATATATTGCACATAATAATCAAAATTAAACGTTTAACATTGCAAAATTTATTCGTAATAAGCAGCTAGGCATATTTAATTTTTGTTTCACATATAAAGCATATAATCAACCTGTAAAAAACATGAAATACATTTTTAAAAATATTTATGGAATCCATTTTTATGGTGGAGAAGGAATAATAGTCTGCTCACATCTTGATAAGAACATAAAATTATCAAAAACAGATTTTGTCTTAGTCTACACAAAGGAACATGAAGGAAGGACATTCTTAAAAGTGTAATGGGGAGAATTAGTTACAAATAAGACTAATTGAACTTTTTTACTATAAAATGTGGGGCAGCATAATTTAATAAGGTGAATTTAATTGAAAAACTACACTATGTGCCTTTTAAGAGAGGGGGCGAAGGGGAAACGCGGTTACAGCACTGTAAATTTTTTCAGCGTACAAAATTCTCTTAACATTTGGAACGGTAAGCTCAAGTTTTCAGTAATCTTAGGCGAATCTATTTTAAACGTCCAAGGTTGACTGTTATTAAAAAGTTGAAAAGAAAGGGTTATAGATAAAAATAAAAAAAATTCAAATAATAATGACAATAAAAGACTGTAAATACGTTAAGATCGCCGATTGCTCCTCCCTGAAAACTATATATAAAGCGACGAAAAGGCACAGGTATAATTTGAAATTGATCGGCAGCGGGGACTGTATTTCAGGTGGGCCGTAAATTTCAGTTACCTTTTCATCATCTTTTCAATTCCATAAAGCCAGACAACCCGCGTCTTCATTCACACGAGGATATGCTTATAAAAGTTTGGCGTTTCTGTAAGGGGAATCTAATTTTAAAACAATTAAATTTGTTATAAATGTTAAATTTATATATTAACTAAATGTGTAACTTGATAAGAAGTGCCAATTTTTAGTTGGTAAAACGTTACAGCCTCTTAAGACTACACCCCCACAACCTCCACACACACACACACACACACACACATCTGCGCAAGACACACCGTCTTCCATGTACGCTCCACTAGTTTGCTGTTGCACCAGCAGGTGGCGAGTAGAAATCGAAATAGGTCATCCAATGAAAGTACAAGAGCAAATTAGGTCAACTTAATGAATTAGACTTCCTGAGCATATTGCGGATGAATGGCCTAAAGTTAAAGTAACCAATTTTTACCGTAAAATGCCACATTGAACACAGAAGAAGACCACTGTTCATCTAAAGTTATCGGAGAACAGCTTTGTAAGTCCAAAAATCTTATTTCCATTCAGAAAATGATTGTAAAAAGTGTGTTTTACCAATAATGAAAATAGATCTATCATCTAGCACTGCATGTCAAATTCAGCATCATCATGTATAGTTACTACTAATATTAATTCATGCTTGAAGACACAATTCTACGAATGAAAAAAATCTTATGTACTGGTTAAAATATAGTAATATATGATTGATCTTCTAATTTGCAAACGTCTTGGCAGCAAAGAGAAAATGTAAGATACATCAATATTTTTGGTAAGAATTAACAAAACGTTTAAAACTCGCCTTTGAAATTGCAGATGAGTAATTTTTGATGATTAATAGGAGGTTAAAACGCCTATTAATTATAAAACCTGTACCAATAAGGTTATAATAATAATAATAATAATAATAATAATAATAATTATTATTATTATTATTATTCATGAACGTTTAAAATATAATGGTGGGTAAAATCCTGTCAATTTTTTTGAAGAATGTTGTGAAATAATGATTTTTTTAAATGATATTCCCAAATACAATACATGTCACCTTGATTTTATGTGTTATGTAGTAAAGAAGAAAAAAATTATCCATCAACCTGTTCAGGCTCTTAAGATTAAAGAGTTATGATTTTCAAAATGGAAATACATAGGTTGCACTCTGCCCTAACATTTAAGGCATCTTTATTTTATGTTTTACTGAAATTCATTTAACTCTTTTCTAAGAGCAGGTTGTAGAAAATATATCTGCTTTACACTTAATAAGTTTACTGTAATGTGTATACTATTAAAAAATCTTAAAACAAGTCATTAATTCAAAATTCAGAATTTTTGTGAGATGATATCTTAATGATATTTTTACTTTTTGCACATGTTCTTTGAGTCACACAGATCCTACTGCAGCTAAGTGGAGTGCGAACTGAAATGATAAATATTACATTTTCCAGTTGAGACAAGGCAAACAGGCACTACATCCATGATAAAGCCTCATTAGTCTCTGTCAGTCAACCTTAGATATGACAGGAACAGACCTGAGTGCCAGTCAGAGACACAGATGGTGTATAATGCCATGTAGAAAATACAGTGGAATTGATGGAGATCACTAGTATATTCAACCAACCAAGATTTTCAGTGTGAAACAGTGACATGATGTCATAGCGGTTCAGTTATCAGTGTGCTGCAGTGATGTGATTCTCCTACTTGGCCAGCATTATGGACAGCTTGTCTTCTTATTTTAAAGGGCTGTTGTCTCCACGGCCTCCTAAAAGAAGGTTACCAGGAAATGATCATCAGAAGTTGGAGAAAAAGACAGAAGTTGATGGTTCGTGTTGCACCTCAACCAATGAAGGAGATGTAAAAGTGACAGTCAAACAAGGGAAAGAGGATGGCGTATGGATATTAGAGTATATTATAAAAGGCAATAAAGATCCAGAGTTTGGTATTAGGCTGGGGAGTGTACAATCTGAGACAGAAAGTCATCAATTACAACAAGATGGAAAACCAAAGACTGTGATACAGGTAGTTGAGCTACGGCCTGGCAGTATTGCAGACAGTGGAAATCATTTACAAGTTCATGATGAAGTTCAAGAAATAAATGGACATGTGCTGCACTTAATATCACAAGAAAGAGCACGGTAAGTTGCATGTTGTGATATGCAGATTAAAAATGTCACATACAATGTGAAAAAAAAAGAAAATGTCCATGGCATAATTTAGAAATTATATTTATATAGTTTGTCTAGTAAAGGGTATGGTGAAGTGCCTTCTGGTTTTAGCATTTTTGTGGACAAATAGTGCAGTTTTATCTATGATAAGTATGTCTAGTCTATTGCTAAATAGCTGTATTTAAAACAGAGATGGAATTAGTTGATATTGCTAATCAGAGGTAAAGTGTATGGGATTTTTTAATTAATTCCTCCTTTGAAGTGCCTTTACTGTATCATTGTGATGCAGGAGATATATGCATTTCATAGCATGATGGATTCATAAGATAGTCCCTTTTGAGAATGCCTCTGAAATTTCTCAAGACTTGATGTAAATCTGGTATTTTAGCATCTAGTTACTTGATTAACATTTAACTGTAAACAGATATGCTGACCATGGGTTCTTCTATAAAGCGCTGTTCTTAAACTCTAATAGTGGGCAGATTGTGTTTCATATGAAGTATGCTATGTCACAGAGCTGTCTCCATCAGCTGGAGGTCTTTCCAGTCATCACATGGAACAGCTGGTATGTACACAGTAAACTAGTGATTTGTGGAAATTATTTTAAAAAGACAAAATCCATTTGTTACAAAATATTCCCTCTTTTACACCCATCAGCACCTGCTGCTTTTGGTGAGTTGAAAAGTATATTAATGGACATACAGGTAGTATATCATCACTTTGTAGGAGACTGACTGGCTTGTCAGGAATTCTCTAATTATACACCTTAATATTTCATCTGTGAGAGGAATCTCTCTGTAGAAGCTATTTACCTTGGAATACTGTCAGGGGCTGGGCTCAAAGATAGAGCAGATTAAAAAAATAACCTTGGGTTTAAGTCATTGGGGTTAAAGTCATACATATTCTGTCTGTAAAAAATTGATAGCAACACCAAGCATCTAAAGATTCTTTATGAAAACTTGCTAGGTGTTTATGTCTTTTTGTGTCTTAATTCTTAACTCTCCAGGTTATTAACAGCAATATGTGCCAGATGGAACAGTCCCCTAAGGGTTATTGTAGGTAACAGGCTGTTATTTGTGTCATTGCATATATTTGACGGGTATATTTTTCTTTGTCTCTGTGAGATATGGAGAATGGTCAATATTAATCCACTACCAGAAAAAACTCACCATAATTTTATGAAATTTTCCAATGAAACTGAATTTTTTTAGAGCCATCCATCCCACCACACACTGCTGTAGAATTACCTGTAAGGTGAGATATGGGGGTTTTATGTGATGTGTTAAGGTTATCAATCATCAAATGACCTGTTGGACTTAAGCTATACTTGGCTGCACATGGATGTCATGTATTTCATCTACAACTCCTGAGGAGACTGCTTGCCTATATATCAATCTTTATTATAATACTTTATAATTAATGTTTCAATTGGAATTTGCTTGTCCAGATTCTTTTGATGAATAGTATTTTCCTTTTATAGCTACTGGTCATGACAGAATATATATGTCTCTGATAAGAAATTTCAAATGATATTTTTTCTGAAAGAGTAATACAAGATTTTAAAGTATTTCTTGGTATATTTTATTATTTATAAAGACCAAAAATTTTAATTGAAATAGACTTAAAAATTGAATCATAATGCTTACACAGTGTTTGCACTGGGCAGTTAGTAAGTGGAGTCCTTTCGGACCCCACTGGAATTGAAAAGTGATATCCTTTGAAAAATTGGGGTCTCATTTTTGCCTTATATATATCATGATTACCTGAAATCACTTTTTCTGACCTCGCCAATGAACACAAAAGTGTAGTATCATGTGTTGTTTCCAAATAAGATAACGGAAAAAAAATTGACAGATGTGACAAAATAAGTACTATGCGGGCTGCTGTTGACATCATCAGAAACTTGTGACAAAACAGCTTTCACTTTCATAACTTCATATCTCCACTTCTAGGTACAGTCCACTTTTAAATGCTTTAAAGGGCCATTTTCTCAAAAGATTAATTTTGTGTGTAAAATAAAGTTACTTTCTATGTAGCTTTAAGCACAGAAATTCTGTGCTGCATGCAAATTGGGGCTTGTTAATGGAAATTCGGAGAAGCTCATTTTTAAATTTTTAAAGATTAAAATCTTTCCTCTGCAGGATGATTCCTACTTTTAGATTTTACAGTGTTTTGTCTACTGAATCCTTTTTCACATGGCGCACTATTGAGAGGTACAACTATGAAATATTTCATCATTAGAAAATAGTAAGGAAAATCATCCTTGTACCTTGTTGAAAGTAACTGTATAGCAAACTTTTCAGTGAACCAAATGGTCACCTGCAGAGAAATTTGATCGTGTAATAGTCTCTCCTAACAAAAATTGCTTACATAAAAAGATGAAAATTAAAGGTATCAGTTTTATCATGTGTTTATTTACATTGTGTATTAGACACTGGTAAGAGAAAAATAACCACAAAGTCACATTGATCAATGAATGCTACTGCAAGACATATTTAAAGCAACAGAAGTATCAGTTGTCCCACATGTGTGATATTGCTCCTTAAACAGTCTGTAGACTAAAACTTCATTTGAACATTCCAGATGGAAATGAAAATTGTCTAGAGATCTTACATCCTAAAATAATCTTATTATGCAAAGGCAAGGCGATATGATCAATATACGTATTTACTGACTACTGTAGCTGGTTTCAACAGCACTTGAAGATACAATGTGACTTAAAGAGGTTGTGAAGATTTTTGTTTTTAGTGACATTGAGTATTTCTCTTCTAAGGAAAAACATAAACATGCATGTGCAGTTAATGAGAAAAAAATGATTTGCATTATTTTTCTTTTGTTTTTTTTTTTTTTAAATTATTTTTTTCTTTAACTACAGGTAATGACACTTGATTGTTATGGCTTAAAGCAAAGATTTCCAGTACCAGGCACTGTCATTGAGTCATATTTTGGCACCTGAGGCAGGGGACAGTGTCTTAGCACCTTTCACTTTAAATGACCTCTCATTTTTATTGTTTTGACCTTGTATGTAAATAAACTTGTGGAAAGAAGTACTTGATGCATATTTGCATGTGTGATTACAAATAGATTGATGGATTCAGTATCATGATTTTCTCTGTTGTTTGTTTACCACCTGAAGTTCACACAGAAGCCGGTGATGTCAAAGCACATTAACTTTAGCATTATAGTTTTAAAGGTCAGCTCTACCTGATCATTCTGTACTAAGCATTCTCTAAAGAGAAAGCAATAAAAGGCCTTCATGATCTTATTTCAGACATTTAATAATGTTGTATAAACTTTTCCAAACATGGAAATATAACAATTCAATCATGTGCCTTGTTGCCGGGAACACAGGAAACTTTAAAACATGGCTTGCCAGAAGTATATATATCAAATGTTTGACAGGTGCTCAAAAATACGTGGATATGCAATATTCTGAACACAAGTATAATTGTAAATCATATGTTAAAGAAAACTGTTCAAAGTCTAAAAATTGCTCTAATACATAGGGATTCATTAGTGTGAATATCAATTGATATCATGGGGGGGGGGGGGGGGGAGTAGGGGGTAGTGGATGATCTGGTGCAGAAAATATTTTAACTTAACCCACTAAATGGGTTTCAAACCTAAGGCTATATCCAGAGTATTGACAGAACATGGTGTCTGATCAGATCTATTTGAGTTTTAATACAAAATGTTTGGCATCTGTGTCAGGTTCTGAAATTGACTGAAGTGCAATTAAGCATCACTCTCTTGCAAAGATATTGTGTAAGTAAGAAAGAATTGATGTTATAGAATTAGACCTCTTTTCCAAATGGTATATAACACATGAAATATTGTGCCTTTCTCCCTCAAAAAAAAAAAAAAATTTTATATATATATATATATATATATATATATATATAAAATATTTCTGGATTTTTAGATCCGTATTTTTATTTTTGGTGGGTGGGGTAGAGGTAGATCTTTGAATTGCTCATATAGATCTAAAAAAATCAAATTTGATTGTGGTTTGTAGTGGATTTGAAATTTAAAGTTAATAACCAGTAGGTATTCTGGACTATAAACTGCACAGTTAGCTAAGCCAACAGTTGAAAAGAATATAGCTCTGATATTGTTCAGTAAAGTAAATCCTCATGTTAAAGCACTTCACCTTACCTCCAAGTGTGAGAGAATTGTTAGTTTGAGTCCTATAGTAAGTGAAATTCAAGTGAAAAAAATTTAATCAATCAATCATTCAGTTGCCAGCCATTTAGGCAGATTTTAATGTAGAATAATGTTTAGAACATTTTTGATTGGTTTTATGTAGCAAATTTTTAAAGATTAGAACAGTTATTTTTCTTTAAAAGCATTTTATATTACAATTTAAGTGTATTAATATTTATGCCAAGGGAATAATCAATTGGAGCATAAACACAGAAAATGTAGTCATAAATGAAACAGAAACAAAGTACGTATGTTGTGCATAATGTTTTGAAAAGGACACACAACCAGCTGAACTGTGGTACATGACATACATCTAGTTACCATGGTGAGGCAATTGGCTATGTGGCAAAGGGTTGCCACTGAAAATGTATTAGTTCATGCACTATGTGCCAGCTTGTTATGCCATAAAACTTTACAAGAATGGAAGGATCACCCAAGGATAGAAAACTGTAGGTTTATTTAATATTACTAGAAGGAATTCTGCCACTTGGTAGATAGCAAACTTATAAGTTTGGACATTATATTTTCCCCCTTTCTCTGCCTGAGTATGTGTGTATATGAGAGGAAGTTGCCATGTCTAATGTGGATGACGGCCCTGAGGCTTCATGTTGTACAGCTTAATTGAAATTTTCATGACAAAAGTAATGTTATGAGTCCTATTACTCATGTTACCAGTGTATGAAATGGCCGCCTGCCCGCCAGCCCGAGGCTGGTAACTTTCAGGCCGGGCGGGTAAGATTTGCAAATTACCCGCCCGGCGGGCTGGCTATTTTTACAGCCTATTTCCACTTTTATTTTGTCTATGTTCACAAGCGATTTCAGCAAAATATCAGATAAACTCAATGTTTTCACCCACTTTCATAGAAGCAAAGAATTAAGCTTGCAATCGAACGTTCTTATCGAAATGTAACCAACAGTCTCCCTCTCAGTGGCCTCGTTTTCGAAGTTCCGTCTGTGTGATATGAAGTTGAAAAACAATTTGAAACAAGGTACATTGTTCTTAACCAGCTTCAGTGCACAGCAGATAATGTTACGTCATTGTTTTGTGTAGAGGAGATACCGCAAGTAGCAATTTGTAGGTTGAGAGTAATAAAAATGTGAAGGTATAAAAAATTATGATATTGATTAAATAGACTTATAGGTACATGAAGTGCTTATAATCAACAGTAATCAAGGCAACAGAGGCAAATTAAAGGAAAATTTTACAAAAAATTTGAATCCCAAAAGTGTGAGTGAACGTACGAGTTTACGCCGTGCGTCAGATGTAGTTTTTTTCCCATGTGCTTTCATCTTGGGCTGTCAAAAATGAAAAGATTCTATCAAGTCCGATAGAGAAGTTCACAAAAGAAAAACAATTGAGGAAAGAAATAAAAATAACAAAGATTACGACAGAACCAAATGAAAGAGAACAAATTGGGACTCATGGAAAGGTGACTTCGATTTGCAATTAGTCGAGCGGCAACATTTTTTGTAAAACCGTAGGCCTAACTCCAAAGTATCACGCATTGCGACCAAGCGCAAGCATCTCGATCCAATAACTCGCCCATACTCGCCCCATATAATATATTGTAGCCTCTATATGATATATATAGCTATTCTCAATAAGCAATGCTTTCAAGATACGGGGCCCTGCAGGACTGTCTATGGGCCATTAGCGTGCAGGACCGTTCCCGACCGCTTTTAAAAGCTTAAAAGCGATATTCAAAGGGACCCTATACGTGCTGAATTCTTTCTTCTTTATTGTTAGCACAGAGATCAATTTATTTGACAACAATATATATGTTTGGTCATACTTGTTGCTATACAGAAAAGCAAAAATTATGATCAAATGATATCACGAAATCGGAATAAAAGTTATGAATAAATTATTGAAGAAGAAATGAGAAACAAAAGGGGGACATAAACTGAATTGACTACCCCCNAAATCCTCATGTTAAAGCACTTCAACTTACCTCCAAGTGTGAGAGAATTGTTAGTTTGAGTCCTACAGTAAGTGAAATTCAAATGAAAAAAATTTAATCAATCAATCATTCAGTTGCCAGCCATTTAGGCAGATTTTAATGTAGAATAATGTTTAGAACATTTTTGATTGGTTTTATGTAGCAAATTTTTAAAGATTAGAACAGTTATTTTTCTTTAAAAGCATTTTATATTACAATTTAAGTGTATTAATATTTTTGCCAAGGGAATAATCAATTGGAGCATAAACACAGAAAATGTAGTCATAAATGAAACAGAAACAAAGTACGTATATTGTGCATAATGTTTTGAAAAGGACACACAACCAGCTGAACTGTGGTACATGACATACATCTAGTTACCATGGTGAGGCAATTGGCTATGTGGCAAACGGTTGCCACTGAAATATGTATTATGTTCATGCACTATGTGCCAGCTTGTTATGCCATAAAACTTTACAAGAATGGAAGGATCACCTAAGGATAGAAAACTGTAGGTTTATTTAATATTACTAGAAGGAATTCTGCCACTTGGTAGATAGCAAACTTATAAGTTTGGACATTATATTTTCCCCCTTTCTCTGCCTGAGTATGTGTGTATGTGAGAGGAAGTTGCCATGTCTAATGTGGATGACGGCCCTGAGGCTTCGTGTTGTACAGCTTAATTGAAGTTTTCATGACAAAAGTAATGTTATGAGTCCTATTACTCATGTTACCAGCACAGGCTGTGATATTTCATCTCCGCAGATGCCTTCCAGACTAATGGAGCACACTATAAGCTTGTATAATCCAAAATATATGAAACAAATCTTTCAACAGGGCTTGTAACTCCCTGGAAAAGTTATAATTTGATAATAGGACAAGACTATTTTATCATTGACCAATTAATAAATATGTTATCTAGCTGTGGTTGTCAGTCTGTCCAAAGTTTACTTTTTCATGTTTCAAGCCTTTCATGGGTTTGGCCCTGAATGTGACTGCTTAGACTATAAATTAGACATACTTCATGAGACCACTAACCATTCCAATGTCCGATGAGCAGAGTTCTTATAATCCAACTCTTTCCACATATATTAAGGCTGTATTCCCAGAGCTTTTAGATCGATCTATCCCCGCGGGGAGTCTCACTAGATTACTGTCTGATAATCCGGCTTAAATGTCCGTCCCGCCTACTACAAGCTGTAAGGGGGTAATTAACTTTCGTGTCCGCTCGGCTGACAGCTATTTAGCGTGAACCCCCAGGGAGTTAGGTTGATCTAAAGTAGATCGATCTAATCTCTGGAAGTGGGGTCTTAGGTTCCTCTGAATGCACAGGGCCACCAACATAACTTTCCAACATGATGTAAAGTTGCCAGAAGTTTGTCCATACAGTGGCTGATTTTGACCAGAAATCCATCTGATGGCCTTGGCATTTATTTGAATCTTTTATAATCCTGCTTTTTGCATTTATGGTGGAATATCTCTCTCTCTCTCTCTCTCTGTCTCTCTCTCTCTCACACACACACACACACACACACATGTATATTTTTTCTTTTTCTTGACCTTTTAAATAATTTTGGCACAAATAAAGTAATAAATTTGTCAGCATGAGCATGCTTAAAGTTCAAGCCTTGAACCATGAGGAGTCCTCATCAGGACATTCATGTACCATGTAATTAAATAGTTGTATTTGAAGTGATATGTTCAGGAAGGATTATCCCCCCTCCCCTCTTCCTTGGGCCTTTTCACTGTGGATGCAAAGGTCCACAACAATTACTTGTTCATCTGATTTTGAATATTGACATGGTTCTTTTTAGCTCTGTCCATTTGAAATATATGTGTCCCAAAATTAACCCTAGGTGAGTCATGACCATCTCTATCCCCTCATTTTGGGCCTAGTCTTGTGCATTTGTAAATAAAATTATAAGGGATACAATTCCCCATGTATCCCAGATCTATATCTATTGTCATTTGGTAACTTCTTGCTCGGTGATAAATTTAAGGAACTCTATTTTGAATTTACCTGCTGAAATAAATTTTTCTCTAGGAGAAGGAAAAGAAAATTCTTACCATGAATCATTGCTTAACCTGTTGCTGGTCTTGGGTTTCATGCTCTATTTCATTTTTTTTATTTAATGATTTTGTTCTTAATGACTGGCCAGTTATTTATAGTATTAATGTCTTCATTAGGGAAGATAAAGTAGAGCTGAAGGATAAAAGACACTGGGAGCATTCCCATAACCCTATTGTACATGTACTAGCTGGAATGATCTAACTCCCTGAGGTTTCTTAGTTTAAGCGACTTAAATGCCTGGCATGCCCCTTTGTAACTTAAAGTACTTGGGGAAAACTTTGTGGTCTTTGATGTTCATTGTTCATGTTGCTTTGCGAGGGATGTGCCTGACAGTTAAACTTACATTAACTGTGCCTGAGAGAGAATCCTCGCTGAGATAGATAGATAGATCCTGCTAGTATGATGGGAACGCAGTCATAAACCCCGTTCTCATACCAAAATTGATGTAGCAGGATCGACCTATCTGCTGTTAACTTAAGGGGTAATTACTAGCATTTAGCAGCTTCAGTGGGCATGCCAGACATCTAATGCAATGTAGTGAGAAACCCCTCGGAGGTGGATCAATTCTGTTAGCTCTATGTGGTTATGGGAATGAGGTCATAGATAATAAGACTTACAGAAATTTTCAAATGCATACAGTATACCTGTAAGTTTCAGGGGCATTTATTTGCAGAGGAATGCTAATTTGCTGGCACATTTCTTAGTAACCGTACCATTTCTTGAGCCAATAAGAAAGATATTCTATATCGGTGTTATTGTCCCAAAGGTATTCAATGTGTGCAATGAACCCCTGCCAATCCTTTGTTGTTGTATTATATTTAATGATTATAAACAGAAAGGAAATTTCTGCAGTGTATATCACAGTTTGAATCCAGGAAGCAGGAAGTGTAATTCATTTGTGTACAGTAGTCTTTGGACCCCATGTATTGAAATTTACATTTTTTTTTTGCCAAAGGTTTGTTTGATGAAAGGAGTAAGTATATAAAAATCACTATTTCAGGGAGATTTGACATTAAAGTAGAACAAATATGTAAAACAGTTATGAATGATAAAGTATCACTGATAAAACTGTTTTGAATGGTCAGGTTTATCATCCAGTGACACTCATATTGTTTAGTTCCAGTCATTTGTTACCTATATTAATCAGGATTGTAGGATTGATTGATCATGCAATCATGAGACCTGGAATTTCAGCAGGATGTGCTGATGACACATAAAATTATGATGAATTCCACTACTAGTAAATATGTGACCTTAAATCTTTTTCAGATGGTTTCTCAACAGTGCTGTAAGGTCAGGACGAGTGATGATGGTTGTAAGACGACCAAAGAAGACTTTAAAATCTCCCAATGTATCTGACATTGAAGGCCATCCAGAAACTGCAAGTCCTCAAACAGAAGATCATAGTGGAAAAAGAGATGACATTGAGAGTATAGATGCTGATGCTAATCCAAAACTTGAAGGTAGCAGCGAAACAGAAAAACATAGTATGAGAAAGTCTTCCAGGGATAGATCAAAAGATGGCAAATCTAAGAATGTGTCTGTTTCAAATATGCAGGATGTTAGTCACAGTTCCAAACATTTCCCTAATACAGAACTAGGTGCTAAAGTGAACACAATTTCTACTGAGGATCCAGGGGGATTCTTGAAAGAGCCCTTGAAGACTGATGCAGCTGTCACTCCCAAAAAATCTCAGGGTTTGACAAAAAGTAGATCTAAACCTCCAAGACTAAAAAGACAAGATACCACAGAAAGTAAGCACCTGGAGGCCAGTCAAACGAGTGACAATTCTACACCTAGCCCAAAACAGAAAGAAATACCCTGTACAATGAGACACCATTCCAAGGAAAGGACTAGGGACATAAACAGAAATGCATTGCTGTTGGAGCCAAATTTAGATCTAGAAACTTTGCCAGAAGGATTGGGAAGAACGCTAAGTGCCAAGGTAATTATACTGGTAGTACATTTTAAAATAGATTTGACCTGTGTAGAATTTGATGGAAACTTCTTTTCTTTTAGCCAATTGGGCCTGTGACTATATTTACACCAATTAACATAACATGAGCTATACTGAATTTTTCCTTAAGACATGGCTTGACAGAGAGATAATAAATGTGTAATTGTCAGGATTATGACCTCAACTTTATCATTATAAAATGTCACTGAAAGGTAGATAGATATAAAGCTAAAGATAATGCACAGCTTAATCCATGTAGTTTCGCATCATTTGCTGTCACTATTTTAAACTTCCTTAGACCTGTTGTTAATTAGCAACTTAAGGGAGAGTTTTTCTGAAAACTTTAAGGTAGACCTTTTTACCCTCATAATCAACCTAACATGAGATATGGCATGGAACCTTGGTCAAATTGTGATTCTAAGTAGACCTTAAAGGGATAATAACTCTTCGTATGAAATCTGTATTTCACAATAAAAACATTGTGAGTGACTCATAAAAATATAATATATTCTGTTTTCCCACAAAAACAGCTGTTATAGCTATTATTCTGATATCTGAGCTTGTCTTTTGACCACGTGACCTCCATTGATGGCTATACTATGTTAAAATCTCTTAAGAGATTTTAACAAAAAACCAAACTTTTTAGAAAAAAACCAGGGACTAACTTTGAATGTAAAAATGGATTCATTAACCATTGGTAAGTATGGGAAAATTGTTGTTTACTCCAGGAAAATTCATTTTTTGGCCGAAACGAAGAGTTATTATCACTTTAACATGCCTTTCTAACAGCTCCGACCACCTGATGCCACCTGCTTATGGCAATAAATAAATAAATAAATAAATAAATAAATAAATAAATAAATAAATAAATAAAACTCAGAACAATCACAGTTAAATTACTAATTGTTACTTTTCCTTCTTTAAAATGACATATTATGGCCGTATTCAGAACAGCAAGCTAACTGGTCCATGGATCACATATGACAACCCACTTATAAGCTTATTGTCTAATCTCCCAACAGACACTGAATTAACAATAGACACGGAATTACGCAACAAGCATTCAAGTGGGTCAGCCATATCTGATTTGTGGACTAGTAAGTCTGCTGTTCTGAAAGTGTCCTATGCTTCCTTACTGATTTTAATTTTCAAAGTCATAGAAAGTAATGTAATTATTTTAAGGACAGTAGTAATTTGAAATTTAGTTTTGTTTACAAGCAATATCTGTCATTTTGTTTTGGCTCTTATTTCTTTTATGGGGTGATATATTTTTATTTTCAGATTGTGGAATGTTGAAACAAATTTTCATTGCTTATATTTTGTTTACGAAAAAGGACTGATCAGTTTAACATTAATACCTTACGAAGATTTTTTTCTCATTTGCTATAAATGGTTATTGAGAAAGGATTGTTTCACATTATTGCATGGTATCACAGAAAATACAATCATGTCTGGTCTTGCTATGATTAAATCGCATGCATGCATGCATGCACACTTACACACACATATGCACACATACACACACGTACGTACATACCAAATACACACACACATACATACATGCATGCCATATACATACACTGCATAAAAGGATAAATTTTATCAGAATATCAGGGTTTTTTATGTTTGTGGTTTACCAGGGCAGATTTAATGTAATTCTTATTACAAAAGGAGCATTTTAGAGCATAATGAGAAATGGAACTCTTGTAGCATGAATTATGAGGCATTCATTGCTTATACAAATAGAAATCAAAGGCAGAAGCAAAGTGAGGCATACTTATGCTGTCAAATTATTATTTGTTATGACAGATTGTTGCAGGGAATGTACAGCATAGTGCCTTTCACAACAACATTGGGTCCTTTTGAAAGAAAGAAATGCACCAGCCAATGGAAATCTGTTTGTTTTGATATATTTAATACATTCAGCAGTGCATTATCAACACCATATTCTTTTCTTTACCTGTCAATCTGCTCTCCTTGTGTTGTAAGGAATAGTTGTGGTGGCCTATACCACCACAAGATACACATGACTTCACTCTGAAAAAGGTGTATCTGTGACCAGCAGACATTGACTGGTCAGGAAGGTGGTCAGAAAAGTATGTGAATTGTGTAGGCTTAACATTTCTTAGATCGAAGATGGTATGTACTGGGCATTTTTTTTGTTTCATCTTTCTTAGGGCTTTGGAAAAAGCACTGCAATGTTGCTGTAATGTGATGACAGTGTTATTGCATAAGAGACTTACTGGTAATAAAAATCATGAGAGTTCATTGATTTAGATCAAAAATACGATAAGTGCGTTTCCATCATGGTTCCCTATGTTTTAGATTTTACAGAAGATATTTGAGTGTAGATGTGATATCATTACCTTTGTTTTTCAGTCCTCTGCTACCAATGGCACCCCTAAAATCTGGCAGATATGGCATGTCGTTTGTAATATAATATTCAGTATCTAAAATGGCAGGTCAACAGACTCCTGATCAGGTTTAAGATATGAATACAAAGGCATTAAAACATTTACCAGAGAAATAATGATTGTTTGATGTGATATATGTAAATCGGTACCTATGATTTTTTTTTCAGAGGAAGAAGGTTGTTGGGCTCCAGTTGGTGAAGGATGATTCTGGCTTGGGATTGCAGATAGCTGGTGGCAAGGGTTCCAAAAGAGGAGACATAGGCATATTTGTGGCAGGCATAGATAAAGGCAGACCAGCAGACAAGTGAGATTTTTTTCTTGATTAAGTGATTTCATTTCAATTTACCAAAGAAATATGTGCGAAATTTGATATTGCATATAGCATGAATTGAGACAGAAATAATTGTATTGTGCATCAACAAAGAACAGGACAAATCACTTTTCTTTAAAATCAATACACAGACATTCCAGATTATTTGTATGATTTTCTTCTTTAAGATTTTTTTGTTTGCTTGAAGATCTGAACTCTTTTAAAGGAACGAACCAGATACCTACAGCTGTCTGATTTCTCCTATCACCATATTATGTGCGTCACTTTTTTTGAGATTATAAGTAGAAATACTGTACAATAGTGTTGCATTACACAAATATTTCTGCACATTATGTCCTGTGAACACAAACCAATCCTAAAAATTCAACTTAGGTGTGATATATGAACATTTTTATTGTACAAATTGAAATAGGATTAAAATTGGAATAGAGAGACTAAATCTTTAAGCTCATCCCACGCATCTCAAGAAGAGTAGAAATAGAACTTTAATGCCATTCTAAATAGACATCTCACAGGAACAAACGGAGCCAGTGTGTTAATCCCACTGGCCAGCACTCCCACTGACCAACCTATATTTGTCCTTGGACGGAAGGGTGTAGGGTGGCATTATTACTTTTATAATATAAAGCTGATCTGTTGCAATTTCTGTTCTAACAATAGCTTCTAATAAAGCCGACTGTAAACATAGATGGAAATCTGCACAATCACATAACATTTCAGCAGGATAATGGGTTTACTTTTCCCTCCTGTTGCCAGAATCACGGGTCAGTGATTTCAGTGAATTGAAATTTTACTCTGAACTATTTGGGACTGGTGGTTTTAAGTTAACAGTTTGAAATGTTAGCCTAACCGAAAAATTAGAGGGGGCACATTTGCAGAATACGGAGCATTTTCATTTTAAATTGAAAACAAGAGGTTGTCAAAGTCTCTAATTTTTTATATGAAGAAGGGGAAATGTTAAAAAAGAGAAGGTGAGGTGAGGCAAGGAGGTAATCTGTTTTCTTTGGTCTGATATTGTTTACATACTCGTTCCAGTAGTGTGTACAGTTTATGTTATGGTGTAACATTTTCTGATGAAGTGAAGGTCTGGCATTTGACACAAATGTGTAAATATGTTGTTAGTATGACATCAGTTATTTATATATGGCCATTTCCTTTAAGATGTTAACATATTTTGTACTGTTATTAGTGGTTTAATTCACATGCAAGTAATTTGAATGTAAGTAATATTTCAAGGTATTTGCATCATATCCTTTGGTTGTGGTTCATAAAAAAAAAAGAAAAAAAGAAAATTTTGCATATTCATTTAACATACAAGTAATTTAATTGTTGCATAGTCACTTTGATTCAGTTTTTCTTTTAATTCCCTACTAATCTGAATGTGACATAGGGCAGTGTTTATGTGATATCTGATGACTATTAGATTGAATTTTTCTTTTCTGTCAGGGATGGAAGACTGAGAAAAGGGGATGAGCTGTTGGTGGTCAATGGTAAAAAATTAATCGGAAAAACACACCAAGAAGCAGTAAATATTATCAAGGAAGCACCTAAAGTTGTGGACTTAGTGATAGCAGCAAGAGTGAGTATATATATATATATATATATATATATATATATATATATATATATATATATATATATATATATATATATATATATATATATCAATGAACTCAAGTCTATTTTTGTTGATAACAAAAAAAAAAAAAAAAAAAAAAAAAAAACACCAGGCCAGCAGCCAGCAAATTCTAAGGAGTGGTTCTTTTTCTAAAAAAGTGGACCTTTTACAATGAAGCCTCTGTGAACTAAGGTCAAATTTTACCCAAATGGACCTTTTCCTGGCAAAAAGGGCAGTTTTTTCGAACCCCCCCCCTCCCCCTTCGGCTACAGGCCTGAACACCTAAATTAATGTTTTTGTTGGGGTTGCTTTCAGTTAATCATGTTCTGTTAATTTTATTGAATGAGTGAAATGAATTGATTACTTGTAGGTTTCTTTCTCATGATTGTTCATTGAAAATGAACAATGTTTTAATGGGAATGTTTTAGGGCAAACACAGTCGTAATGCTTCAGATACGAGCACAGCCTCATCAGCCTCCTTGGAGGTGAAAACTCCACAAGAGCCAAGCCCTACAACTGCTCTGTTGCCAGACACAAGTAAACACCAGGTATATATATGGTTAAGAAATAGAAAAAGACAGAGCGGATATTTCTAAAATTCATTCCTAGATAAGTGAAAGTTTTATTGTTGAGGAGTGTTTAAGTCTGTAGTTTTTTTTTTGTGATAAATCTCTAGGTTAATTGCTGAGAAAATTTTTAAAAACAACGGATTTAAAAAATATCTCTCTATTATCATTGTGTCATTACTACAATTTTGTGTATGTGTGTTAACTGCTTGCATGCGTCGGAAGTAGGATATTGACGTAATTATGATATTTAATTTCAGTTGCCTTGTATCCTATCATTTTTCAGTTATCAAGGTGACTGCTTATTGTATTTTTAGGTAACCCCCAGCAGGGAAAACTCACGATCTTCCCTTCTTGGCAACAAGAGCCCCAAAATGACAAAAAGCCCCAAAATGTCCTCTCCTCGAAAAGTAACTCTGGTAAAAGGTGCTGGAGGAAAGGGCCTAGGCTTCAGCATCGTGGGAGGAGAAGATTCTGCAAAGGGAAGGATGGGGATTTACGTTAAAACCATTTTTCCAAATGGTCTAGCTGCAGAAGATAGAAGGTTGCAACCAGGTAATAAATATTTGATAAAAGTATGGAGACCAGCTTTTGAAGGATTGGGCTTGTTTGTATAGTGCATATCATTTTTTCATGAAGTGGGATTATATTTTTACTCTAATATAGAAGATAATAGTACAAGAAGAGGCAAAACTCAGTTTTTGTCAGTAAACCAATTGATTTTAGGATGAGGAACATTTCAACCATTATAATAGCACAGGTTTTAGTCTCTCACAACTCTTAGTAGGGTGGGTTTTATTTATTTAAAACGTGAGACGTTAATAAAATTATTATTATTATTATTATTATTATTATTATTATTATTATTACCATTATAATAAAAACTCAGTCATGTAGAACTAACACAGCATCATTCTGAACTCACTCACCAGGTGATGAAATCTTAGATGTGAATGGCCAGTCTATGCAAGGTTTGACACACAGTGAAGCCATTACCACCTTTAAACAGCTGAAGAAAGGAGAAGTGTCACTCGTTGTTAAAAGCAGAATCTTCAGTCCAGATACAAGGTATAGAATCAATATTATCTTTGAAAGATATTAACTAAATCTCCAGTTTTATCTTTAACTGCCATCTGTCAACTGTATATTAAACTTTTCTTAAATTTGATGTATCATTCATAAGAGAAACAATGGTCCTTAAAGTAATTTCATATGGTTCATGTTTGAATACTTTTTTCTTTATTGAGATGGAGGGCTCTAGTGATACTTGTGGAAAAGTGCTTTTACTATAAGGTGTGGATGAAAGAAATAATTTAAGTTAACAGTAATATGAGAGTATCATATTTGGAGCTGTTTGTTCACATACCCAATGCTATTTAACTTTTCCAGTAGCACTGCCCAGATAATGACTTACTGAAGCCTAGAATATTGATACAGTGATTATCTGGGCATGATGTTACATCATTCAAATTTAGGATTTCTATAAAGCTTTCACATACAAACAATAAATAACTGTGTTCATTTTGATTTCCTTGTATAAATATGAGCTTCATTTTGCTTCAAGGATCTGTTCAATCAGAAATGAAAATAATAGAAATATTTTGGTATTGCTATGAGTTGCTGTATTTTCTTGTTTTGTTTGTTTTGTAAGTTAAGCCTGCATGATTGTGCAGCAACTGACACATAAAGAGTGCACACATATGGTTTGTCTGGATAGTAGAGCAGGCATGGGGAGACTGAAGTCTTTTTTTAAGAAGTTGAAAAAGTCTAGAGATCATACAGACGTGTTGGAAGTGCTGTAAGATAACCTATGATACTTTTACAAATTAGGTAATGGGGTGATAGGTTTGGGTCATGCAAAGGATGCATTAGTAAGTGGCAGGGTTTGAATAGGTACATTATAGTACCTCGTATATGTCTTCCTTGCTGTTGTATACTATATAATTTTTTACTATGTTTTATATTCAGTCCAAAGTCAGACCGCAGGTCTCTCAGTTTCTCAAAGCTCAGTCTTCCACCTATGGACATCACCAACAAGATGGCTTTGATGAGTGGGGCATCTGCTCTGGCAGCAGAAGGTGAAGAAAATGAAAATGAGCCTATCAAAGAGGTCACTTTATATAAAGGTATATGGGGTGATGGGATTTTTCTCATCTAAAATATGCATCATTTTCTGTTCAGTGGGTGACGCTCAGAATTACAAATAATTGCTTTTGCAGAATTTTTGCTTAAACTCTTCCCCATTTTATGCTTCCTTTGACCATTGGTATCAAAGATAACCACACTCAGTCATTCATACATCTCTCATTAGCAAAATGTGTACTTTTCTCTGCTTCAAATATAATCAATATACATTTGATTTTATTTGTCATACTGTTGAACATTAAGAGATGGAAACTAATAGTAGCTTAGTTATTTGATGGAAACTAATAGTAGCTTAGTTATTTGAACTATGACAAAAGGTGAATCTAATTATTATGTATGATTCTTATATTTTCAAGAACAAGGCATAGGTTTGGGAATTGGTGTTGTTTGTAGATCATTAATGGAGGATCAGAGAGGAATATTTATTGAGGATCTTGCTCCTCATTCTCCAGCTGACTTGGATGGAAGGTTGAGGTAAAGCTACTTTAAGGGCATATTTAGAAAAAAAGTTGTCTTTTATAAACAGATTTGTTAAGCAATAAAAATATACCAATGCTTGTATTGGTTACTATTATCGGTATTGCATATAATAAGATGTGCAATGGTGTTAGTGATTGAAATAGTAACTTGATTTAGATGATAAAAGAAATAGTCAATTTTTGTAAGTATAAAAAGTGGTTTAAGTGCTACATTTAAGTTTTTGAATGCTAACACTTCCAGGAATGGTGACCAAATTCTTCAGGTGAATGAGTACAATCTGACCAATGTTAGCCTTAAGGAAGCCTATTCTATATTCGGTGCATTGAAGCCAGGTCACGTAAAACTCATCATTCTAAGGAACCTGGCCTCTGTGGTAAGAAACAACACTGTGACATATTATTTTCTGTTTGTAATCACAATTTTATTTCTTTCAAAAAGTTCGGTACATGCATAACAAACATTTTGCAAGATAACTGTTGTGCAGTGTTAAGGTCTGATTAATTGCATGATGATTTACAATATCTTGGGTTAAAAAAGTATCTTCTTTTGAATGCGCCTTCTTAGAAATCACCCCCTGCCGTTTGGATATGGAGGTATTTTTGATGTGCCAGAGATGTCTTGAGGTACATACATGTATTATGAGGAGTGGAGCTTTAGTGAAGATTTGTCTTTTTGTTGCCCTGATAGCAGAGATATACTGTTTTGAGTGATAAAACTGATACTTATATGTCCTTGGGAATTTTGATTATTTTGTTTAGTGCATAAGCTGAAGTGCTTTGTTAGAGAGTTATTTTTGGTAGCAGTTGTAGTGTGTTTTGGATATTGTAAGATATTATTTAGCCTATGATTAGTTTTGTATTGTTGTGAAAACTCCAAAACCCATCACCTTTAAATTAGTGTTTTTAAAATTCTTTTTTACTGTACGTGTTGTAATGTGAGTAGAAGTATTCAACAGTTAATTTTAAGTTGATTACTTTGATATCATTTTAAAGATTGTGGAATAATATAAATCCTTGGAGTTTATCTATTTGATCGTTTGTGGTTCCAACGATAATTATCATTAACTTTGGAACAAAATATTTATAAAACAGCCTAATGATGTTGTGACAAGGGCTTAAACATTTTTTTCCAAACTTGGTGATTATTATCACTAAAGGTTTATTAAATCTTTTGGATTTTGAATTTAAACAACATCTGTTTGACTTCCATTGACCATCTTTCTCATTTTTTATGGTAATTAAAAAAGGGGGGGGGGAGAGGAAAATTAAATCTCTTATGTTATGATAATTAAACCAGAATTACACTTAAAATTACACTTCATCTGTTTCAGTCATCTCCACCATCTAGTTCAGGTGGCTCCTTGTCTCCCACAAGAGTCAAACATGTCCTGCCACCAGATTTATGCAGAGAAAGCTTCCATGTTGATGACACAGGTAAAAAGAGTGTATTATTATAGTTAGGTTTAAAAGTAATAGTTTTAAAAGTTCTCTGTGGATAGGCGTTTAGACTGTGTTACAGTATTTTTTGTTACATGAATGTATTTTTTTACGTGGGTCTGTTTTTTTTATGTGGATTATGGTAAGATGAATATTAAATCCCTTGACAATACCAGTGTATTTTCTATATATGTACGCCATACCCATATAATCACTGACATCATTTGGGAAAGTATATAGGTTGCAATGGGATTATTAGGGAATTGTAATAGGTTTTTAAGTCCCATTTGAAGCATACTTTTTATACACTCTAAATTAATTTTTCATTCCTTCAGCAGCTGCAGGGGGGGTAAAGCAACCTACCACATGCAGAAAGTACTAAAACAAATAATGTTTGAAATAGGTGCATTTTCTCTGAGCTAAGCAATTTAAGTATGTTTGTACTTGGCCCAACTTCCATGACCTCCCTCTGCGTGGTTTAAAATAAACACTTAGATTGTCAAGCACACTGTTATAGCAAGAATTAGCTTTGGAATTCAGTGATTCTATTCATGTTTATTCAATGGATATTACATGCCCATATTTCCTCACCTGCGAGCAAACAGGAACCCATGATTGTTAGGAATGAAGTAAGCCTTCCAGAAGGTCATAGTGCAGAATGTCAGGTAGTTTGTAGTTTCATGACAAAATCTTTTTTCTTCTTGATTTTGCCTGTCATGTCATATCTTCTAATATTATTGAGAAAAAGAAGGTATTTACAAAATAGCTATCATAATGCCAATGCTGTTTAAATTACTCTGCTGTCTCCTTTTTGTCAAGCATGAGTGACAGATAAGGATTTGCATAAAAACATACATTTTGGAAATGTCTCTAGTTATAGATAAGTATATATTTGTTCATTTGCACCNGGCAAAATGTGGCATAAATGCCAGACTTTGCCAGACTTGGCCCAGATCTGGCAAGTGTCTGGCAAAATCTGGCCCAGATATTGCCAGACGTTGCCAGATCTGGGCCAGACGTGGGCCAGATTACTGAGGCTGTCTGGGATTCTATTCGTGTTTATTCAATGGATATTACGTGCCCATATTTCCTCACCTGCGAGCAAACAGGAACCCATGATTGTTAGGAATGAAGTAAGCCTTCCAGAAGGTCATAGTGCAGAATGTCAGGTAGTTTGTAGTTTCATGACAAAATCTTTTTTCTTCTTGATTTTGCCTGTCATGTCATATCTTCTAATATTATTGAGAAAAAGAAGGTATTTACAAAATAGCTATCATAATGCCAATGCTGTTTAAATTCCTCTGCTGTCTCCTTTTTGTCAAGCATAAGTGACAGATAAGGATTTGCATAAAAACATACATTTTGGAAATGTCTCTAGTTATAGATAAGTATATATTTGTTCATTTGCACACATGTATGAAATGAAAGATGATCATAAGTTGACTATAAACCTTGAATCTAGTAATATTGTTTCAAAGTACCATGTCATGATCCATTACTCCATGTCTCATATACATTTTCAGTTTTGCATTAGTTTTTTTTTATAATAAAACCATTCATCTGCAGGCAGAGCATTTCACATTTTAATTGCCAATCCATTAGCCAAACAGTGAGGTAAAAAGCTTCCTCTGACATCCATTCATCAAATGTTACAAGGGCAGCAACTGTAGCTTATACTTTACTCAGTATGCACTAATTATCAAAGTGAAGCAGGGAATGCAGTAATCAATATGTTATTACAATACATCAATTGTTCCTGGTGCCATACTTCTGTTTTGGGAGATTAAGGGAATATTGATTGGGGCCATAAAGTATGTATTGATTGGGGTTAGCCCAATGTATCATAGTGGACAGTGCAGGTATTCCAGGATTGAGACAAATGTAACTGTCCTCTGGTTGGGTTAGCAGGTGAGGTATGGTGATTAGATCTGTATGCAACTGCCAATAAGTTACTGTATGCTTGCTTTTTTTTTAAAATTAATTAATGTGAAATTTATCTGTTACAGTCTGTTTGTTGATATGAATTTTTTTTTTTATGAGATTAGTAAATGTTAACTGTGTTTACAAAATATTGTTTTTAGTTACAAGATTAACAAGAATGTTAGCACTGTCAATCTTCAAGCCTTTCCATGTATGTCGTTAGCTTTATGTGCAGAATAATGTGCGTCTTCAACTTTGTCCATTTGCATGTGTTTAATTGTGGAAACCTGTGCACTGACACTAGCTGTGATGCTAAAATGTGTTTGGTTCTGTTACTCTTTAGGCACTTGTTTTAGTTTTCATGTACTTGACTGTTCTTTGTTCAGGTCAGACGCGTGGAGGTAACGTGTGTAGTAAGTACGTATTGAACCTTGTATTCATTATTATGACTAGTAACCCTCAATGTAGATTGTCTGTCGCTGCATCCTGTAAGGTATAGTAGAACTGGTTGTGGTACGGAGTTAACAAAAACTGATAAAAAACTCTTCAATCACACATTTATTACCCTATGAAGTTAAGAAAGTGAAGGGGTAGTTGTCTCAGTATTTGTTGATGTGGTAATACATATATCTTGGTGTTCACAACCTTGTTGATGTGGATTTCGTTGTTGTAGTTTGTACCAAAATATATCTGGATCTCGTGGTTTTGGATAATAGTGGTAAAAAAAATTGATTGCATGAGAATAAGGCATCTTATCACTCACTATTTGGTGTGGAGATTTTTAATTACAGAAGTATAAAAATGGTGGATTGAGGGTTGGATTAATGATAAATTATGAAAATCTGCTTAATCAATGATTGTTCCTCAGCTGAACACCAAATGCATGCTGTGAATTACAAGACAGTTATGTTTTGAAAATGTCAAGTCTTGTATTCATGTTGTATTTAACCTCTGCAACCAGAATTGATATTCAAATCCTGAACAATTTATTAACCTCGTTGTCAGTTATTTTATGGAATGGAGTGAATATTTTTGTTTTGTTTTTATCGTACATGGTGTTTGAATGTCTGGTCTTGACTGGGTGTTTTGCATTCAGTCAAAAAAGAAATATTCACCTTGCTTGTTTCTCCTTGTCTGAAAAAAATGTGCATTGTTGTCTTGTATCAAACTTCAGTTATGTTCAAAATTCAAGGAATTTTTTTTTATATAGTTGCAATAAAAAGGAAAAACATGACATTCCCTGTATTGATTGATGCTAAGATGTCATTAGTGGAGGGTCATGTGTGTTTGGTCTGTTGTTAGTAGTTGTAATATTAAATGAATATTTGATGCAAAGAGATGACTGATGATTGTGTTCTACTGATTAATTTAGGTTCTACTTTCAAATTAGAAATTAAATATTGGTGGGGTTTTTAATGATCACTTAGAAATGTTTCTTATAACAAGTAGAGATTATGGACTTGGAAAAGGGGCTCTTTTTCATTTTGTTATGGAAAGCTACTCGTTTTGCTACACTTAGTTTGAGTACATATTGTGTTGGTTATGTTTTAGTGAGTTTTATTATCATTTCAGACTCTTTGTATGAGGTAGCAGTCAGTGAAGCACCCAAAGAAGAACAGGGTGGACAGGTAAGATCTGAGTTGAATGTTTCTTTTAAATTAAAAAAAAAAATAATAAAGGCTATTAAAGAAAGACTTTGGTTTGAACAAAGGTTCTTGATAATCTCCAATAGTAAAGGCAACAATGTGAGGTACCCTTTCTTCTTTCAGTCTCCATCTTCCATTGTGCCACCATCGGGGGAGGAGGACGACATGTTCAGGTCACGCCCAAGTTTATCCGCAAAAAGTGCAATCTTTGCTATAGCATCTGTCCATGCAACTGCTGATGGAACAAAATCTCCACTTCAAGCACCTGCAGATATTAAGTACCAGGAAAAAGAAGTAATATTTACTGAAGTAGATGTTCACCAGACAGATGAACCCCAAAACAGTTCTCATTTGAGTGACCAAAGCAATGTTAAACCAGTTGGTCAAAAAATTGATCAGCAAACAAATCCTGAACATGGACAAACTTCCAACCTTTTGGTGTCCCCTCACAAAAAAGTTAATGTACCTCAAAATCCAGATTCACGAGAATCTACTCCAGGTGCTGCTACAGAAATTGTTGATTCAGACCTCAGTGATGGGGACTATGGTGGGCACACAGCAAGGAGGGGCACCCTGACACAAGAGGACTTTGACAAAAGGGATGGGGATAGCAAGCATGTAACCAATAAAGAAATTTTAAGAGATATGAAGCATAAGAATTTATCTCAAACAGAAGAAAATGATGCAGAACTTAAACGACAGGGTAATTGTTATGAAGATATGCATAATGTGACCAGGCAGGCAAATTATTTTGGCAGCATGTATGGGGAATGCTCTGATGAAGATTCATCTGAGACAGAGACAGAGACTGAATCAGAATCTGACGAGGATGACAGAAAAGTTGAAGTGTTAATGCTTCACCGTCTGCCTGGTGAAAAATTGGGCATGGGACTTCATTTTGAAGATGCTCCAGATGAAAGCTCTTTAATAAAGGGGTGTTTGTGAAGAATGTGATACCAGGGGGTGCTGCTGAGCGGGCCTCAGGAAGTGAGAAAGGTTTATGCCCAGGAGATGAAATTTTACAAGTGAACGGACGATCTTTGAGAAACATGACTCATTCTGAAGCCATTACATACTTTCAAGAAATTCCATTGCGTGTTATGCTGACAATAAAACGTGGGGTAGAAAAACAATTCATCTCTAGTGAATCCGATGACATCTTAAAACCAGGCGATTCTGGGAGTGAATTCACAGAGAGTGACACAGAATCTGTTGATGCTCTCAGGATTGGCCACCGAGATTCTGACCTGTCATCTATTCAGTCCATGGAAGAGAATCAGTTCTATGATTCTGATGATGGAGCAGTTGAGGAAGGTTTGAAAATTCCCAAAGGCTATGTTCTACTCAGTATCAATGTCTACAGGGGGCCCAAAGACTGTCTAGGTATTAGTATTGTACCAAGTTATGGATCCACCAGAGAATACTGTCAGGTAGGGACCTCATTATTTGGCTTATTTAAAATGTGATAGGACTTTAGTGAGAGGATTACAACTGAAATTATACTTCAGGTGTAGGATAGACGACATGTTTCTCTTTTATTTGATAAATGTATTGACCATGACTACATGTAGTTATGACATTCAGTTTTAAATAAGTCAATTTGAAATTTTGTAAATTTTGTGATGATTCTATATTGAAATATATCTTAACTTTCATAAAAATAATAATGCATGTTTACTAAAGATAACTTTTCATCATCAAATGATGTTTTTGTCCTTAGGCATTATAGTTCCCATACAATACTTTCTATTATTTTTCCTGTAGTTGTTGTAAGAATGAGACTGTCTGACAACAATGGCCTGCCAAGGTAATTGTTGTCATAGGAAGTGGCACTAAGAAAGTTAACAGGTGTGAAGGTTTAGAAAGGGTACACATGATGGAAAAATATTGACACACTTGTGATTTCTTACTTCTGTTAACAGGTTAAAAGGGTCCTGCCTAGTGGTGTGTGTGCAGAGAAAGGTGAACTGAGAGAGGGGGATAGGCTGGTGTCATGCAACAGCATATCACTGAAAGGACTCACACAGTCAGAATGCATGGAGGCTCTCAATGATGCTTATGGTGAAGTCACCCTGAAAGTATTAAGGCAAGTCAATCTCGGTCCTTCAATGGACATCAATGTCACAATGACAACAAAAAACCCAGATACTTCAGAAAACGCAGGTGCAGAATCACATAAGAACTTGGAGGTGGTAGGAGCAGAAGACAGGTCCATAGATGCCTTGCAATTGGAAGACTTGTCACCAGCCATGCAGGATCAGCCACACCACAGTGTTGTCTTTGCTCAAACAAAGGTAAAGCTATCATTGTTGAAGGACAACTTTGGGAATGGAGAAAATGTGGAAGACGTCTCCACAGATTCGTCAAAATGTGATCTACATGATGACAGCCAGTTAAAGGTCCAGTCTACAAGTTGGAAAAAAGGGGCAGGTAGGGAAAGTATTCAAGGTACAAAAATGCTGTCAAGTGTTATTTACACCAGCCGTGATTCAGACAGTGATGAGGAAGTCAGAGAAGTGTTTGTAGCTCCTATCTTCATTACACCTTTTGGTGCAGCTGTGAAAGCAAAGCAAGGTGAAGACTGCCAAACTCCATTGCAAAAAGATTCTTATACATGTGTCACATCTGAACAGAATCAGGTCCCAGATGGAGAGAAAGGTGTCTTGGCAACAAATATTGATGACATTTTGGACATCAGCTCAGAGGATGAATCTCAGACTGAATGCATGCATTTAGGTAAGGAAGAAGATGACGAGGAATCACAAGATAAAACTTTGGTCAAAGATGCTAAGGATTATGATAAAAATGATCTCCCACAAAGTAACACCTATTATGATGATTTTGATAAAGAGCAAAGTAAAGAAACAATAGAAGACATTACAAAACTTGCTAATGCAGAAGAAGAAGATGTATTTGATACAATAGGTTCTCCTGTTCCTGGAACACTAACCCCAATATCTAACTTTCATCACAAACTCATCAGCCCTTTTGAGAGGCTTGAAAAGGAGTTTGATCTTGAAAATCTCACTCCATCATCCCACCACTCAGAGCAGGAAAGTCTAAAACCTGAGAGTGAAGTCATTATTACAAATACTGTATCACAAAAAAGAGATCCTGCTAGTGAAAAGGGGTTTCACAAGGGACAAGTATTCAAAACTATGGAAGAATTCTCAGATGACAGTAGTAGTTTGTATGATCACTTACTGGAAATGGAGCAGATGGACACTGAAGAAAGTGAAGTCGATGGACTTACGGATATTGGGGACAGAGTCATTGAAATGTCGGATGACTTCTCTCTTGAATCTCTCCCTCGTCACAGTCTTCCCCATTTTGAAGTAAGTGAGCCACTGACACTTAGTGAAGTCACAGAGGAAGATGAAACTGAAGAGTTGTCAAACTATGATGAGTTTGATTCAAGACATACTGCTGACAAACAGGGTGCTGGTTTGAAAGGAACAAACTGTTCAATGGCAAGTGATATAGCTTCCCCAGAGGAAGTAACTGCAACATCTGAGAGCAATAAACAAAAATCGTCCCCAAACAGCAAGAAAAGCATATTAGAACTAATAAAAGAACTTAAGCAACAGGATTATAACGAAGACCAAATACCTGTGGTAATAAATACTGACCAACCAACCCAAAAAGTGTCTACTGCCATGATTAGCAACATGACTGACTTGAATAATTCTACCTTTCTCCCTGAAAGTGCCACGGAAATAACTGCTGGATCTAATAGTGACAGTGACTCAGAAGACTATATCCCGCCACTTCCCAGTTCAGGTCCTCCTCCTGTTGAATTTATTGTAAATCCAAAAGAACAAGATCCACAAGTCTTGGAAATGATCTTCCCTCCCCCAGATTCTTTTAATGAAAAACCAGAGAGTGCATTGCATGATGCAAATGAACTATTAACTGGCCCAGATAATACATTTAATATAATTAATGCTAGTGATGATATAACATGCCAAAATTGGAATGTTGAAAATGAAGCAAGCAAATTTCGATTTCCTCTTTTGACAGAAATGTCTGTTGAGTCGCAAGAAGAAACCATTGAATTTTTTCATGAAGGGATGGAAAACAAATTTACAGAAGGTGACATCTTGGATTTTGACTCCGAAACTGAAAATCAGGACAAAACTGAATCTCATGACTACTCCAAGCAATGGGAAACCCTCTTACAAAAACAACAAGTGACAAACACAGAGCAACAAGATCAAACTGGGCCACAATTTAACTATGACTTAGACTTTGATTCCAAACTTTTCCACCCAGCCTCAATGACTAAAGAAGAGGTCATAGAACAAGCAGAGCAGCCACTAGTAGAAATGGCGTCTGCTTCAAATATGACAGATTCTGAGGAAGGCAAGGCTTCTGCACAACCAATTACTATGCCTCTGGTAAAGCCACTGCAACTGAAACGGCCACTGACTTTAAGTGGGTATTTAGCCCAGAGAAAATCACAGGAAGGAAGTTCTAAATGGCCAGAACAGCCATCTGATTCTGTAGTAAAATCTGACCCCAAGCCAGCTTTACTGAAAGCTAAGCCTCTCAGTTTTCAACCAACTTCTGGTGCAGCATCTGTCAGATCAACACCAGCTTGGACCACCTCTGCAAGAAAATGGAGTGAAAAGAGTGCCATCCAGCCAGTGGTATTCCAAAAAAGATCACCCGACCAAGCTTTTCAGATTGATGTCCTGAAAGGTAACAATCTTTAAAAACTTTCAGATTTATGATGTACTCTTAAAGAAATTCCCTTGTCTGAATATATAAACTGTTCAGTGAAATGTACTTAATGAAATTACTTTTGCCTTGATGTTGCTTTATAGCAGTATGTGTTTCTTGTATATGTAATCTGTACAACTGATGTAGGCTTTGCAGTTTTAAATTTCATATTGAGTAACCTTTAAGTACATATTTTTATCTGGCTTTATAATTATTGTCTCAAATTAGTAATCTCATTTAATTTACCAGCACTAAAATACTTTTGAAGTTTCTGAAAATGCCTGATGACTTTATAGAGTACTCAGCTGAAATATGGCTTCTAAAGTGTTTCTAAAACAGATTAGGGTTTTATGGCATGATTATTTAACAAAAAGCAAGAGTTATCATTTTCTGCCTGATAATTGTATAGATTTTTAGTTTAAAAATATGGGAAACTGTCAGTTATGCAGGGGTCATTTTGAATATATCTGAATTAAATAATTGATAAGACATTTAGTGATGCTTAGGAAAAGGTGTCTTTAAATTTGTTACAGTGAACTGTGTGAGTAAATTTTAAACTTTGTCTATTGTAGGAAATTATCCTAAAAGCAAGGCACTTAATGTGAGCATTGTATTTTTGAGTTTGAATTGATCCTGACATGTAGTTAACTTATCAGAGCAGTTGTGAGATTAGTGTGCTTTTGTGCCACATGTATACTTTCATATAAAAAAATTGTTTAGCAAAAACCATTGCTTTACAAATCTGTTACGCAGAAGCAGGTCTTTTTGTTTGTGACACTTGAACAAGTTGCTATAAAATGACTATGGATTGTGAATTGTTCAAAAAGACACTAAATATGGCATGTATTAATAAATTCAAATAAATAGTGTTTCATATCTTAACCATCTAAGTTTTTAAGACGTCAGTGAACTGAATAACTTGTACTTGAAGTGGCATGTTTGAAAGCATCCTGATACTTATCAGTATTTTCGTGCAGATCTAAGCATGGTGTGTGTCAAAATACTGCCTCAAAGAAAAACAAAATTTGATGCACATGTATTAGTGTTATATATCAAAATATTATCTCTCTCAAAAAAGAAAAAAAAAAAAAAAAAAAACGCACACTCACACACACACAAAGTGGCAGAAGGTATTTAAGAATCACTTCAATTGAGAGAGGTATCAATTTTTTTCTGGAATGAGATTACATTCTCTCCACGGAAGTCACGAATGCCTTGCATTTTTCTTCTGCATTGTTATCAGTTGAAGTGTATAAAAGAGAGAAGTACACAGCCGGGGACAGGTGGGGTGAAGTGAACTATGTGACAGCTTCATAATATGGTTAGAATTGCTTCCTTTGAATTAAGCTTACCTCATCCAGTTTAAGATAGTGCAACTTAACTTGAAGGGAAAACCAGCATCATGGTGTTTTTATTCTCGACTATAATACCTTTGTGGATAATTTTTATGGTTTATGGTTTATGCATACTCTTGGTAAACGCGTAGTCACTCTGCCCTTGGGACATTGACACATGAATCTATGGGAATATGACAATTGTATCTCCATATTGAGAGAATTATTATACATAGACAGCAGGTAGGGTTTTATGGCATTGGTGTAGTAGCTAGGTCATGCATATTATTATGGAGGTAAGCTTTTTGTGATAATTTTTAAGATCAATAACAAATGTATTGTGCAAAGTAGGATGGCTGATGAATGTTGCAGATGTTATCAATCAAATTCCTTTTTTGCTATTGGAATAACAATCTTACCGTACAAACATGTCAGTATAATAAGTTTCACATCAAATATCAGAGTTGGGTCATGCTGTTTTGGTGAAAACTGAGGGCTTATGGCGACACATTTAAGGTAGATATGATATCATATGTGCAATATATTAGCAAGAGACAGAGATCAAGTAAGGTTTACTCAAGGTCTGCTTCGTTTAATGAATATTTCATTTAGGAAAGGACATTTTGAAATATAACAGGATATGTTAACTTAAGATAGGTGGATGGTTGATGTAAAAAGGAATCATTTGGAATAAAATTTAATGTAATCACAAGAGCTGTAGTGTAGATTGACCAGCAGCTGTATTTATAAATTATGGAAATTTCTGTAAAAATGCTTGACATTTGTGTACCAGGAAGTGCATCAAGGTTTGGCAGTTTGATGTGAATATAGGATAAGGGTTTTTTTATCTAGTGAAAGAGTTGGATAATTGACTTTCATATTAAAGATTAGTATGGTTAACAAACTATCAAAGATTGAAAAATGTATATCAAAGAGAACTGAGAAATATGTTGACTTAGCAGCCTGGAATTGAACTTAAGCGAAGAAGTTCACTTAATATACTTGTAATCTTGCTACAGAAAATAGATTTGATAATGATTGGAGATACGGTGACAAATTATGCTGAATAACCCCTAAGGTGTTCAAGCACTTTTTTAAGCCACGTTTAACCCTTGCTCAATAGTATATGTAAGTTGGCCTGAATAGCATAGGATTGGTCTAGACTCTGACAGATGCCATTTTTCTTTCAGGTATTCTTGGATTAGGACTGAAAGTAGAAGTCAACCCAGACGGTAAAGCTGTGGTTACTGAAATTCAGAAAACAGGACCTATTGGAAAAAATGGACAGATAAGGTGAGTTTAACCTTGAGACTGCTGTTCTTCCTTTTTCTGACATCAAGGGAGAACAGCCTTTTTACTTCCACTCTGTTAGAACTAAAATGAACATCCACATAAAATTGGACATAAACACTTAGTAGCACTTCTAGTAGATTATATAACTAGTGATAGCAAGGTGTTTTTATGTTGTGTAAATATCTTACACATATAGTTCTGTGCAGATTTACACAATTTATTCATTTATATATTTGCATATAAAGAACTGTCAATAAATCATATTATCATAAGTGGAATAAGATTGGGACATATGATTGATGGTTTCACATTACTAGTATTCAAAAGTAAACTGACACTTCTTGCTGTTTTGTTGTACTTGTGAAGTTGTTGAAAGAATTTTACTCGTGTTTAGCAGTCAAACCTAGTATGTATTGGGATTGTATTGCATATTGGGATGGAAGTTAGACAGCATGTTTTTAATGTTGACTAAAGTATAAAGGGATATTTAGAAAAAGAAGATTAGTTTGAGTTTAAGAACCTGTGATTAGTACATTGCGTTTCAGCATCACTATCAAATACATTTAGTTTTATATTCTGTTTCATGCAATTTAAGGCATGACACAATGCATAGAAGATATGTGTTTTGGTTTCAATTTATAAATAAAATCACCTATATTGTGAAAGTTATACAATTAAATGATTAACTTTTTAGTCTCTGTTTTAGTCTCTCTCTGATGAAATACTTTGACATTATATAATAATATTGCTTTATGTATTGTTTTTTAGTAGGCTTTTGAACTATGATATTTTGTGACTGTCCATTTCAGAACTGGGGACATTTTACTGTCAGTGAATGGTCAAAGCACTGCTGGACAGTCGACTACAAAGCTAGAGCAGTTGTTAAAGTTCTTGCCCAGAGGGATCATTCGTCTTGTATTCTTAGCTGCCAAAGCAGAAGAAGGTATGTGTAATTGATATGATAGGGGTGGCAGCTATATTATACTACTATAGGACATATACTTCATGATAATTTATGGTGTAGTTTGTGCTGATTCTCGCCTCAAGGCAAGTTTTCTTTATATGGGATATCCTGAAAAAAAATGGGTATTTCAGTACTAGCGACCACCTGTTTACTGAGGAACACCATAATATTCATGTGGTATATTTTGATGGTCCATAACAGGAATCATCACCATTTGTAGTAGATCCCGAAATTGTTTTTCAAGAGGAGCATATAACAAATTGGAATTTACTTTCAGGGTCTATAAACACTACATCTGAAGTTGAACTAAAAGTGCCAGTTGGCCATCAAGATAAAGAGCAGTTGTCTACAAGGACAGAATCCACTTCCCCTCTAGGAGTTAAAACAGACATAACACAGCAAGCAGGGAGCACAGTTCCATCTCACAAACCCATAGTGCTGCAGAAAAAGGAAAAATTCTCAGAGAACAAGGAGCACGTGAGGAACATATCGCCAACAAAAGAAAATTCCTCAACAACTTTGCAAAAGTTACTGGAAAGGCAGTCCCCATTAGGGAAACAGTATGTTCACAAGTCATTATCAGATTCTAGTAGCGTGAGTAGTTCTGATACTTCAGAAAGCCCTGTTCCAGAATATCCAAGATTGCCACCAGAGGGCGAAGAAGGGCCTACTTTCTACAAGACAAGTCCAAGGCAGGAGGTATCACCAAAACAAGAGCACAAACCATTTACCCAGATACTGTACAGTCCAGTGAAATCACCCAGCAAAAGTCCAGAAAAAAGCCCAAACCATATAAAAAGTTTGTCACCAAGTTTTGACAGGTTGCAAGCTTTTGTGGATAAACAGCTGAAAACTGAAAACATAACCAATTCAGAGGATTCCATTACTTGCAACAATACTGAGTCAGGTGAAGCCAAAAAGAAAACTGGACCATTTACAACACTTTATGAAGATACCCCTGAATTGCCCAGAAAAATAGTGCAACATTCTTCTGAAAATCTGAAATCCCAAAGTCAACCATCAGATAAATCAGGCAGTACATCCCAGCAGAAGGGGGCAGTTGCGGACATACCTGCAGCTAAAAGAAAAGAAGAACCAACTGTTATTCCAGAAAAAACAGGAACTAAAGAATCCCATAATACTTCAACCATGCCCATTTTAAAGCCACTGAAAAAGTTTACTCCATTTCCATCACATAAAGAAGGCAAGCAGACAGCTGATAAAAATGGACATGGACATAATTCCCATGTTGACAAGCCAAGCCAACAGACTTCTGCTGGAAATAATGAATTTAAGACTGAGCGCACTCCTGTCCTTTTGAGTTATCAAAAATCTCCACCAACATCCAGAGAGAGTTCAGATTCACCTCCTCCTCTGCCTATGTCCTCACCGCCCCTTCCATCTTGTCCACCCCCTGCATTGGAAACTACTGACTATCCCACACAAATGGAGTCTTCAGATGAATCGGAAGACGAATCAAAAATTTTCTTCATTGGAAGTAGACCCAACAGTATTATCGAAACAGACAGTTTCGCAAGTTCTAAGGTTTTACCTGGAGTTCCTCTGGTGGATGTAGAAACAAATCTTGATGATCAGTTTCCAACCATGGTAAAATCTGATGTGGATCTGAGCAGAAAAGGGAGCACAATATCGAGACTGGCTCTGCTGTCACCAAGCAGTAGCTACAGTGACAGTCTTAGCATGAATACAGCTAGGAGTAAAAGAAGCTGGTCTATTGCATCAAACTTGAGTGAGTATGATCTGGCCTCTGTGTCCCAGCAAGGCGATCCCATGAGAAGATCTCCATCTAATTTATCTGATGTGTCCATCTGTAGTCAGATTCCAGCAGAAGAACTGCAGTCGCTACTGGAAGATGCCAACCAGTCCTTGGATGAGGCAGGAGCCCCTGATGACAACCACATCATTGTGTGTGTGTTACACAGGGAGATAGGGCAGCTGCTGGGTGTCCAGTTAACTGCTGTAGATGGAGCTGGAGGACTGTTGGTGAGTTGATGGGAAAAACTCGGGGGGATATCTTTTTTTCCTACCATTTAGGATGTTTTCACTTAATAGGAAACTTGTGGTTTTTCTTTTTTTTTTTTTTGGGCATTCTTTTATCTCTGATAACTTAAGTACTTATCCCTAACATAGAAGTAGAAATAGTGTTGTATACCCCACCAGGAGGTATTACAGTTTGTAACTTGCTATTGTTTATCAAGTTGCCCATTCAGTGAACATACGTATTCAAGAATTTTTTTATATCTTAATGCTTTGTATAAAATAAAATACTCCTGAATATATCTCCCTGATTGTTTTGCCGTATGCAGGTGGATCATGTAACTCCACACAGTCTTGCTGATGAAGATGGCCGCATTCAGAAAGGTGATCATTTACTGTCCATAAGTGGCAAACGCTTAATCAATGTTGGTGTCACAGAAGCACAGCGCCTATTACGCACCCACAAGCAGCCATTGGTATTGGTCCTTTCCAGAACAGGAGAAGATTTTAAAGGGGAGTTGGATAATACGATGGAAGTTAAAAAAGAGGGTAAATATTTGATGTTTATCACTGTACCTTTTATTTTATCATAGTGCATTTTAGCAAAATGGGGAATATGTGGAGTTCATTACTAGCTTTTAAGATAAATAATTGTCTGAATCTATCCTCATATATCAGAACAGATTTTAGTTATTTACACGGTCTCAAAACAGAAATGGTAACACATTTCTGATAATCACTAATAATCTGTTTTAGAAATTCTGAAAGCAAATTTTATTTAAATGTCTGATTCTGTGAATTATTATTATTATTGATCTTTTCCGTTCTGCTTTTGCTTTAAAAATTGATGCACTTTGCTTGAATTATTCATATCTTCTGCTGATGCCTTTAAATGCATGTTCAGTTTATCTGATGATTTCATGAAGGTATCCTCTTTATATTGTGGCATATTTTGTCCTTTTGGATTAAGAGATATGATTTGGATTAAGAATCATGGTGGTTCCAAATTCTATTCTCAGTCATTTTAAGTAGACCTCGTCTTCAACTGTACATTATGAAGAGGATCAGTACATTTTTGCTTCTTGGTTTATTTTATACGTTTTATTTTGTTTCATTCAGAGCCTGGGTTGTCAGATAGCTTGATTGAAGTTGAAATGACCAAAGGTGTTACTGGCTTGGGCTTCTGTTTAGAGGGTGGCAAAGATTCCCCATTGGGGGATAGGCCAATCACTGTAAAAAGGATTTTCAAAGGTACAATAACCTTAATAAACAAACAAACAAACAAACAAACAAAAAAAAAACTGCCAAATTATTTACAATTCAATAGAAACTTATATTCTTTTTATAAATAGATCAGTTTATGTTACAGATTAAGAAAAAAACTTTTACATTGGGATTTTACTTATGCTAAAGTGTGGTATGAAATACATTTATTTTTGTATGTAGGGCCTAAACATTTACACCCCTTTTAGATGTTATGTATGGATTAAGCATAATATATTCCATTCTTTTAGAAAAAATTAAATAATTTTATTATGTAACAACAAATGACATGAAAGTGTGGCTGTTGAAAGACAGTCTTGGCTTTGCATGTTTGGGTCTTAATGTATTATACCATGATAAGGAATTAGCTATTACATTGAATATACCTTTACTGGTGAATATTTTGTTAATTTCTTGTTTTTTTTTTTTTGTATATTTTTTAAAGTTTTTAGAACTTTCTTATAATATTAAAATTTTTTTTTTAAATATTTATGCAGGAAAGAGATGGCTTCTGTGTTTGTTGTTGAAATGTTGCAGATAACTTCAGATAAAGCTAATGTACTGTCATTGATTTCAGGTGGATCAGCTGAGAGAAGTGGAGTTCTTAGGACAGGTGATGAATTGAGGACAATCAATGGCAAAAACTTGACTAAAATGACACATTATCAAGCGTGGAATATGCTCAAGTCCTTACCAGAAGGAAAGGTCACCTTACAAATCAAAAGAAAATGAATACAAAGTTAATGAGAAGGCACATTCTCAACATCCCACATGGTTCACAGAGTTGTGGTGTATTTAGAACACATGCATGATGCTTCTTTACAATAGTGGACCTATTTATGTATGTATGCACATCAGTGAGAGTATAGTAGTTGTTAAAAAACGTCTATCTGCACAAGCTGTACACAGTGCAAAAGTCCTTATGACACAATGAGCCAATGAATGTAATGTTAATTTTTTTCTACTGCTACACTATTTGTGACACTTTTGGAATGTTTTATAACCATAATAACATGATAAACAAATAACTTGGATGTTCTTAGATGTTTGGAAAGCCCTTTTTTCATATTGTGTTGAACTGCACTGAACTGGGCTGATTTTATATCAACTAATATTAAATGTGGAACACATGTAATAGAAGTTAGCTCTTCAAAATGATATATTTAGATTTTATCATTCCAAAAGTCTTAAGTTACATTGTAGAATATTGACTTCATAACACATTCAATATGTTGACATGTTGAAGAAAAAAGAAAACTAAAAGCACCTCTATTCTTTTACTGTATCAAATACCCATTTGTTACAGTTAATCTTTTTTTGTACTATTTATTTTTTATTGGCTCAATTAAGTGTAGGCTGACCTGTTGTGAGCAAATGATGGTGTATAAAACCATCCATTCTGGCTTCAGTTTGTAATTGTAATAAGATTTAAGACAACCTTTTGCCTTTACTTTGTGGAAGCCATAAGATGACTGCAAAGGAGTATTCAGTGATATTGCTAAGATTGTGGTTGTGGATATAATGTTATTGGAATGCTAGCAGAAAAATTGTTCCTACAAGTCTTGTAAAGCTGAACAACAGCAGCAACATTGAAATATATTGTGCATATTAAGTTTATCTCCTTCATGTACATGATTATAAAGACTAAAGTTTTAACATTTTTGGGGCCTTTATGAGCACCTGCTGTATGTATGCAGTAGCAGAGAAACATGCTACAACAGTCACTGTGGTAATTTTTAGCTGTCTGAAGATTTCTCATATATTATTCTTTTATTCTGTTGAGTGATATGTTGGAGTAATGAAAGTGGTATATAAAGGTTTTACAATATATCAGTCAGTTCTTGTTATCGTTTACAAAATTTCATTGTGTAAGAAAAGTAACTGCTTTCACATGTGCACATTTCATTAAATATATTTATCCAAGCCAACTGACAATATGTTTGGAGGCAAAAAGCTAACATTTACGTATATCCATGTTAATGATTAAAATTCATCGAGTTTTTCATTTTTTGTACAGGGCTGTTGTCGTTATATTGTTATCAAACTAGATGTTACAGTTTGCAAAATAATATTACCAGCCTAATGTCAAGCCTTTTACTTAAAGCAGCATTTAAGCTGGGCAGAAACTAATTTATTTTATTTAATAAATTTGTTAGAAAATTTCTATGCATCTTGTTATGTGTTTACCATAGCTATAATACTTTTGTTTTATTGCCACATAGGCCACTATTCTAGCAGTGAATATCTCTAACTTGTAATCTGACAATTTTTTAACCGTTCTCATGAACTAATAGATTTCCTTTAAAAAAAAGTTTACTGGATTTTGGCAAAGAAAAAGATCATATATTTTCTGGTATGCACAGCTAATTTTAGTGCAAATATTTTTGAGAATTGTGTTAGATACATATGCACATCTAGGTTCTCTAAAGTGAAAATTGAGATTCTCATGATCAACAGTTGAGTGCCAAGGCACTGTCTCTTTCTGTATAACATATGAAATGCAACGTGACAACATTGTCTAGGTTAAAATTACACAAGGAAGCAAAATGTCTTGAAAGCATAAGTAAAAAAGATTCCTCTGTTTGATAATCCCATTCTGAATTTATCTTTTCTCATTTTGCTATTTAAAAAGATTGAAAGGTATCAAATGAGGATGATTTTTAAAATTTTTGGTAAATTTAAGTTAGCATTGAGCTGTCTATTGGTGAATTTAATGAAGTGCCATGTATACATTGCCCTCATTAAGTGTGACTGCTTTTTCCACAAAAAAAGTGCAGCATTTGGAATCTCTGCTCATCAAAATTTACTTTCATTTTACATTTTTATTTCAATTATCATTCTGAATATCTTGGTATATCACAATAAAAAGACCAAATAAGTTTTGTTATACATTGGGACCTTATCTTCAAATAGATATTTCATGAAATTGAATAAATAACACCCAGTGCAATTATAGAAGACCTTGTCACATTTTATGTAATTTTAATTGTCTTATGCATGGCAGTTGTCGTGAGCCAATGACAATAGCTTACGTGATGTCAATAGAGGAGACAATGCAATGAAAAGGCCAATAGCAAAGTGATACAATTCCTTTGATTGACAAAGCGGCTGGAATAATGAAGTTTTCAATAATGAAACATTATCAAGCATCATAGAAGAAGGTAATCCTAGGATATCTACACAAGTTAACACAACTGGACTAATTTTTGTTCTAAACAATAAACAGCAAAAAAAANTTTTTTTTGTATATTTTTTTAAGTTTTTAGAACTTTCTTATAATATTAAAAAAATTTTTTTAAATATTTATGCAGGAAAGAGATGGCTTCTGTGTTTGTTGTTGAAATGTTGCAGATAACTTCAGATAAAGCTAATATACCGTCATTGATTTCAGGTGGATCAGCTGAGAGAAGTGGAGTTCTTAGGACAGGTGATGAATTGAGGACAATCAATGGCAAAAACTTGACTAAAATGACACATTATCAAGCATGGAATATGCTCAAGTCCTTACCAGAAGGAACGGTCACCTTACAAATCAAAAGAAAATGAATACAAAGTTAATGAGAAGGCACATTCTCAACATCCCACATGGTTCACAGAGTTGTGGTGTATTTAGAACACATGCATGATGCTTCTTTACAATAGTGGACCTATTTATGTATGTATGCACATCAGTGAGAGTATAGTAGTTGTTAAAAAACGTCTATCTGCACAAGCTGTACACAGTGCAAAAGTCCTTATGACACAATGAGCCAATGAATGTAATGTTAATTTTTTTCTACTGCTACACTTTTTGTGACACTTGGAATGTTTTATAACCATAATAACATGATAAACAAATAACTTAGATGTTCTTAGATGTTTGGAAAGCCCTTTTTTCATATTGTGTTGAACTGCACTGAACTGGGCTGATTTTATATCAACTAATATTAAATTTGGAACACATGTAATAGAAGTTAGCTCTTCAAAGTGATATATTTAGATTTTATCATTCCAAAAGTCTTAAGTTACATTGTAGAATATTGACTTCATAACACATTCAATATGTTGACATGTTGAAGAAAAAAGAAAACTAAAAGCACCTCTATTCTTTTACTGTATCAAATACCCATTTGTTACAGTTAATCTTTTTTTGTACTATTTATTTTTTATTGGCTCAATTAAGTGTAGGCTGACCTGTTGTGAGCAAATGATGGTGTATAAAACCATCCATTCTGGCTTCAGTTTGTAATTGTAATAAATTTAAGACAACCTTTTGCCTTTTCTTTGTGGAAGCCATAAGATGGCTGCAAAGGAGTATTCAGTGATATTGCTAAGATTGTGGTTGTGGGTAAAATGTTATTGGAATGCTAGCAGAAAAATTGTTCCTACAAGTCTTGTAAACCTGAACTGGTTTAACAGCAACATTGAAATATATTGTGCATATTAAGTTTATCTCCTTAATGTACATGATTATAAAGACTAAAGTTTTAACATTTTTGGGCCTTTATGAGCACCTGCTGTAAGTATGCAGTAGCAGAGAAACATGCTACAACAGTCACTGTGGTAATTTTTAGCTGTCTGAAGATTTCTCATATATTATTCTTTTATTCTGTTGAGTGATATGTTGGAGTAATGAAAGTGGTATATAAAGGTTTTACAATATATCAGTCAGTTCTTGTTATCGTTTACAAAATTTCATTGTGTAAGAAAAGTAACTGCTTTCACATGTGCACATTTCATTAAATATATTTATCCAAGCCAACTGACAATATGTTTGGAGGCAAAAAGTTCACATTTACGTATATCCATGTTAATGATTAAAATTCATCGAGTTTTTCATTTTTTGTACAGGGCTGTTGTCGTTATATTGTTATCAAACTAGATGTTACAGTTTGCAAAATAATATATCCAGCCTAATGTCAAGCCTTTTACTTAAAGCAGCATTTAAGCTGGGCAGAAACTAATTTATTTTATTTAATAAATTTGTTAGAAAATTTATATGCATCCTGTTATGTGTTTACCATAGCTATAATACTTTTGTTTTATTGCCGCATAGGCCACTATTCTAGCAGTGAATATCTCTAACTTGTAATCTGACAATTTTTTAACCATTCTCATGAACTAATAGATTTCCTTTAAAAGAAAGTTTACTGGATTTTGGCAAAGAAAAAGATCATATATTTTCTGGTATGCACAGCTAATTTTAGTGCAAATATTTTTGAGAATTGTGTTAGATACATATGCACATCTAGGTTCTCTAAAGTGAAAATTGAGATTCTCATGATCAACAGTTGAGTGCCAAGGCATTGTCTCTTTCTGTATAACATATGAAATGCAACGTGACAACATTGTCTAGGTTAAAATTACACAAGGAAGCAAAATGTCTTGAAAGCATAAGTAAAAAAGATTCTTCTGTTTGATAATCGCATTCTGAATTTATCTTTTCTCATTTTGCTATTTAAAAAGATTGAAAGGTATCAAATGAGGATGATTTTTAAAATTTATGGTAATTTTAAGTTAGCATTGAGCTGTCTATTGGTGAATTTAATGAAGTGCCATGTATACATTGCCCTCATTAAGTGTGACTGCTTTTTCCACAAAAAAAGTCTGCAGCATTTGGAATCTCTGCTCATCAAAATTTACTTTCATTTTACATTTTTATTTCAATTATCATTCTGAATATCTTTGTATATCACAATAAAAAGACCAAATAAGTTTTGTTAAACATTGGGACCTTATCTTCAAATAGATATTTCATGAAATTGAATAAATAACACCCAGTGCAATTATAGAAGACCTTGTCACATTTTATATAATTTTAATTGTCTTATGAGATCTGTCCCATGCATAGCAGTTGTCGTGAGCCAATGACAATAGCTTACATGATGTCAATAGAGGAGACAATGCAATGAAAAGGCCAATAGCAAAGTGATATAATTCCTTTGATAGACAAAGCGGCTGGAAGAATGGAAGTTTTCAATAATGAAACATTATCAAGCATCATAGAAGAAGGTAATCCTAGGATATCTGCACAAGTTAACACAACTGGACTAATTTTTGTTCTAAACAATAAACAGCAAAAAAAAAAAAAAAAAAGAGGGTACTGTTTTGACATGGTTCTCAATGATGGCAAAAAGAAGTTGACAAGTAATATTTTCTCTCATGTCAAAATGATCTTTTAGAGTTGGCCTGTGTCCTGTTCCCATTCTATTCAAGGCTGGATCCCTAAAATGAAGAAGGTTCTGAAACACCTTGTGCCTGGTAACAGTAGATTTATAATTACATGTCAAGCCACCCCTAGATCCACATAATATGTTAATCATACTTGAACTATTTTAATGTGCGGTATATTACCATGGTAAGCAACATGCTTCTAAAGAAAAAAAATTGGCTTTAAGTCAAAGTTTGATGGTCAATGAGCTGGTTTTCAAATTTGACTTGAATGTTTGTTCACAAGGTTCTTATCACACATAACAATGAACTCAGTTCCCATCTGCAATGAAAAATTATGAGTATGATGCCAAATTACACAGGTAAAGACAACTAGGGACTGAAATTGTTTTATTTCCCATGATTGCTATTGTAACAATAAACTACCAAATATACCTTGCAAGCCTTAGTCTTTTTACTTCCGCCCTCATGAGCCCACTAAATTAAATGAAGGCTCATGACCATTACAATTCATCGTCCAGGTAAAGGTTAACCCATCATTATCCAACTGCTTCTATCAAGCATGCAAACAAGAGATGAGCAAAGGATCTGTCAGTAAGAAATTCCAGCAAAAATGGTAAACAGAGATAAGGCTGTAGAAATTCTAGTTATTAGGAACAGATTGCATGTGACCAGGTTCAGCTAAATCTATAGACAAGAAACAACTGGCTTCAGATGGATTTATGAAACCAGGTCCAAAATTCAAATCTTTACCCAAACTTGTTACGTAAAGATGTGTAAAGGCACAAGTTTCCAGTTTAGTTTTCCTTGTAACATGACTTTCCCCCAAGGATGATGTAGACAAAAACAGGTGGTTAGATGATCTATATGATTTCATCAAAATAATAATAAAAGAAATTATAATAAATATACATTCCAGCCAAAAAGTTCCCTATTAGAGCAGCACTGAACTTTGTGAATAATGGTCACCATATAAGAACTGATAGAAATTATGGGATATTCATAAAGGAAAAACTTTGTTTTGAATGGGGTGATGCAACTTCCTGCATTAATGTCCATTGCTAATCTAGTAGTAAGGACGATTTACATATCCCTCGTCATCTAATTCAGTTTTAGGCCTAAAATTATGCTCGATTTTATCACATAAACACATGGTACCCTGTAAAACCCATCTTTATTTCCCCAATATGTATAAGCCATGGCTATTTACAAAAAGAACATCACTTTGTATGTCCACTATATTGTAATGTGTGACTCTCCTCTGTCATACATTACTACACACAGAATCTGCATATTAACAAATCGAATTTTCTTTTAAACTAGTCCAGAATTGCACCAACTGTAGCTACAAAATCATCATTTATCTTCGCTTGATATTCTGGCTCATATAAATCTTTTTAATTTAGCATAAAACAAATGCAGTTTGAATAAATGATAAAACAGTGGAAACTGAGATGCACTCAGCTAAATAAGAAACATGCATCAAATTTTGTTCTTGCTTTCCATATTAAATGCATCCAAAACATTAACCACAGGCACATTTAATCACACTTCACCTGGACACCTCTTGGTTGTTAATCTACACAATTCAGACAGTAAATCAAATAGATTCACTGGGAAGTTTATTTGCGAACAATTTAGAGCATTTTAACGAGGAATGTTTTAATTACTTGAGGTGACATGTCAATGCCACACTTACATGGTTCATAATGAAGCTACTAAACAAGGACAAATTGCATTCTGGTTAAACTTGAAACATTAGAAAAGTAATGATGTAATTCAGTAGAAGAAAGAGACCCATTTACAAGTTTACATCAACTATAAAAGAAATAATATGTATAAACAATTGCTAAAAATACCACCATCTTGTCGTAGAATTAAAGTTTACATCTTCAGAAAACAAAATATCAAATCTTCGGTCTAGTGCTATACTAAATGTAGTATGAATACTTATTCCCCATGAAAGAAATAAAATTGACAAAGGTGAAATTTGTCGCCTGTATATATCAAAGTCAGTCAGTCTGACTGACAGAGAATAAAATCCCATATCGTACAGAATAACTTGTCAGATAGCTGGGTACCTCCACACATTTATAAAGATAAGATAAATTCTGTAGCTATCATTCTGTCCAGCAGTGACATCCTCACCAAAACATAAAATAGTCCATTATTCAGTGTACCCCTCACTGGCATAAACAAACATATAGTATTGACAAACACCACATGAACTCCTTTTGTCGTACTAAAGAAAATCCCAAGCATTATATATTTGTCTTATGTTATATCCCTTTGGTCTCTCCACAATAGACAGGCACCCTGACAAGTATGACTGTTAAAAGTTCACTTGGTAAAAGCTGATATAACTGCCCACATTAGTTCATTTGTGCCTTCATTCATGCTTTCTTTTTCAAAATCCAAGTCCAACAAATCACGCACTCTTTTCATGGCAACCTCATAATCATCATCTGACAAAGGTGCAAATGCATTCTCCAGGACATCTGAAGAGTGTGCAAGATATATAAGTGACAAAACTCTCTTGTCCATGCGCTGTGGGTCATTGGTCCAGCGACTGAGAACTGAATCTTGCACTCTCTTAATTAACTTCTGTTTGATTACAGAATCTGTAAGGGGGTGTGTGGTCATGTCGAAGAGGAGGAAATTCTGTTTCTCTGTAGAACAAACTCCCTTTTCCACTAGATTCTTTGCAAGTCTTTCACGGACATTTCTCAGCTGATACTTAAGCTTTAAAGGATTCCATGTCTCACCTGGAATGGCAATAGGACATTAGAAATACAGCAAAAATGCAACACAAAATGTATATACATAATTTATCTACCAGCATCAGTTGGTTGTATGTTAATGCAGTATATGCATGTATATATCTACATATATATATCCACATATATATAAAAGTGACAAGCAGACATATAAATGTTAATTTTAAATCCAGAATAAAAAGAACCCAATCTACGACACTTACTACAATCATTCATAGTATGAAGTAGACCTCACAAATTGCATCATGTGAAAGTATTGAATATTTGTCAGCATGCAGAATGCCATGTCAAGATAAAATGAATAATGTATTAGTCAATAACACAAATCAAATGACTTAGACGTACCACTTAAGTATTCTATCCAACTTTGCACATTTTCTGGAGGGTTGGTTTCTTTGATGTGCTTTAAAGCCTCGTCCAACAAAACATCTCCAGTAGGTGTATCACTTTTGTATATAACTTTTCTAGTCCCTAAGCTACGACGCCGCATCCCAGTTTGTTCAAGCTGTATTCTTCCTCTTAAAGCAAGTTCGATGAGAATACATCCTCTCAATCCTGATGAAATACAATCATTCCAAAAAGATGTGTATCCCTAAAGATTAAAAAAGATAAATAAAATTGTTAAAATACATGATTAATTTATCATTTTTCATTGATACTACTGGCAGCACCTGCAGAAAGGAAAAAAAAACCAGTGGACACTGCGTGTTTCATCTACGGAACTTTTCCTTACTCTGTTATTATTTCTGCTTTTGGTAACAATCTCCCGAGTTGATTCATTCTGGAAATGGATACCCAATGCTATTTCACATATAAATGAATGGGATCGTGTGTAAAAATGGTAGAATTATTATAATATTACCTATTAGTCTGAGCTACATTTATTAATTCTTTTTCTGATCGTACTGACGGGTATCTCAAACATTCAAAACTAAAAAGTCAATCGCGTTCGTTAATTCTTTGTATCCCGAGCATCTGTTACCTCTCTGTCTTTTAATCCAAGTAGTAGCACTTCTTCCATTAAAGTCAGTCTCGCTTCTTTTGAATCGTGGTCGTCTTCCTCCTCCTCATTTTTTCGCACTTTTTCTACATCATCCCGTGATTCACTGCCGCCACCCTCTGCACCGGAGGAGGCGACGTTTCGTCGCTGGACTAGGCCAGTAGACCTCTGGACTAATGTTGACATTGCATATAATCACAGACGTTGCAAATGAGTCTCTAAACTAAAGGGGAAAAATAACAGATACTTATCCAAACACGTCCAATATGGCCGTCGCAAATCTTCTGACGTCAGCAGCCGGAAATTTTGGGCGATAATCATGACGAACCGTACTGTGCTAAATAAGATAGATTCGGCTTTAGCGTTGTTTGTTTCTAGAAACTGTATGAATTTAAAATATGTAATATAAAGTATTTTATTTTATGAGGTGTATATGAAACTACCCAAAATAATATATATATTAAGGTAATAATCTACAAAGATTTCATGACTTTGTGATACTCATGCATCACCTCCAGCCAATGGTTACCCAAAATAATACGTATGCGCGAGTCTTGTGTATTTACATTAAGTCGCTATTGACAACAGAACAGAGCAAGTGCACATTTTGCCGTGGAGAAGCACATTTTAAAAGTTCCACACGAAATCCGAAGGAAATCAAGATATTAAAGAGACCAGGGACAAAATGAGCGTTCGAACTTACAATCCTTCTGTTAGAGTAGGCAACTGGAATGAGGATATACAGTTGGAAGAGGTATGGACATTTGAAAAAGTTCTTCATTGATTCACTGTACATGTACATGTACGTCCACCATTTCCAGTTTTACTATTTTTAGGGTACCTGTGAATGTGTGAGGCATGTGGATTTTGAGATTTTATATTATAATATTTAAGGAACAGTGTATTTCTTTTCTTTTGTCATTTTTTGCAGGAATGGTATTTTAATATCATCCCTTGTAATAAAATTGTATTAAAATACAAGAGTGCATTTCTGTCTATACATGCAGCTCTAAATACTAGTAGTACTGGCACAGTATGAGCACTGATAGATAGCTAGTTCATTTATGAATAAACAGTAAGAAACAGTTGATTTATTAGCCATTATTTAATAGCCAGATTAAATAATGGCTAATTTAACCAGGTTTGTGGCTTATCGGAGAGATTTAGTAAATACACATGAAACTTTAATTTCTAAATGAGTATATGGATTCTAAACTTCGTACATACTCTCCAATTTCAGTTTAAATATGCATATAGGTGAAGCACATGTGCTTTAATTTTATTCATTTAATTCCAGGATACACTGAAAGATTTCCTAGAAAAACGCGCTAAAGGTGAATTACTTATCCAAAAGACACACCGATTGTATGAAAACATTCTCAAAAAGGTAATATAATTTATTGATGTTATGATAAGAAAATGGTATATAATTATTTTTTCACTTGTTATCTTAACAAAAATAATCTAATAAAGCATCCCTGAAACACATATCTTGTAATTTAACAAAAAGTGTAGAATTCATGGTGAACTTTGATATATTATCATGTTGAATGAGAAAACATTAGTTTAACAAGAAATATGTCATATAATATTATTTCACAATAATAATAATAATAATAATAATATATATATATATATATATATATATATATATAGAGAGAGAGAGAGAGAGAGAGAGAGAGAGAGAGAGAGAGAGAGAGAGATCTACATTTTTAATTTATATATTATAGATCTACATTTTCTTTATATATTCTCTATATCTTCCAGGTTGATCTAAGCATTTCAAGAGATGGATTTGTCCATTTCGGAGATGTGGTCATGATAATGAACAAAGGAGCTGAAGACAAAACCAAGTACTCTTCTGGAGTTGATCCTAGAGGAGATTCTGCAATTTGTGCCAATATGTCTGAAAGCAAGATGTATGAAGCCAACAAGATTGAAGGGCCATGTGGTGTGTCAGGGTCTAGAATGTTGGAACCTTGTGTCAGAAATGCATTTGTCATCACCAGGTAAGTTTTTCAACTGAATTAATTTGATGAATAGTTTCTTTTTGTTGATGGATAGTCTTAGGACAATCTGACATGACAAGTCACTAAATGAAGAGAGTTTTTTTACAGATAAACAATTAAAATGAAAATGAGAAATAACTTCAAATTGACTGATTAGTAAATTCAATTCTTTTCTTATTAGCATTGATGGTACACCCAATGAGACCCCTTTAATGTATAATCAACCATTCCATCTGAAAACAACACCAGACAAAGGAGGAGATGTAAGTCATTAAAACATTATTACATTATTTCATAATCATACCTTCAGCACCTTCTTATTTCTACAAAGTATTTTAGAATAAGTAATAGACAATTCTGTTGAAAAGACCTGTCAGCCCTAGTCAGTTTGTATCTGAGAAAAAATATTGCTATTAACCTATTTTTTAGTGAAAAAATAATCAAGGAATCAATTAAAATTGAAAATTTAACTAGTGTCATACATGTAGAAATGTGCTCTTAGTCTGTTAATGTTGACTTTTTAATGTCCAGCAGATTTTATACACCCTATATATGGTTTCTCCACCTCATTTCCTACGCATTCTACCGTATATGCTTCGTTTGAACCTCGAGTATGTTGTAAGTGAAGTGGAGAAACTATACATAGGGTGTATAAAATTATACATATTTAGAATAAATATTATACTCACTTCACTTTCTATGCACTATATATGCAAATGAAGCATGTAGAGTGCAGCATTTAACTAATGTAAATATAGGGATTTAATAATAACATAATACACAGTGAATGACTGTCTGTAAGCACATTTTGATTTTTTTCAGTTGCTGTTATTCAGCGATAGAGCAACCTTTCAAAACAGTGCCAAACGTTCTCGACACCAGGAAGTCTGTCTTGTACCAGAGGCATCCTACCTGACTCAGTGGATGGTTTTACCATTTAACCCACAGTTACGGATGGAATATGAACTTGCACCAGTACCTGTGAGTACTTTATTTCCTGTCATGAAATATTTTAATTTCACATTTCTTTTGATTAAAGACATCCATAGATTTTTTTGATTTTTTACTGTCATTATTCAAGAAGGTAAGAGAATTGTTCTTTCCAACTTTCATATGCATACTGTCATCCAGCTGTATTGAATAATGTCTTAATTATAATATTTCTACATTCTCAAACACAGCTTAATCAGAAAATGTGTAATCATATCCATAATTTTCACCAAGTTAAATACAGTAGAGAACGTAATATCAATATTTACATAATTGCTGCACACGAGTTAGCAGTTGATTTCAGAGCTGTCAATAAAAATTGAAATAGATAAAGTGAAAATATTAAATTGAAGTGTGGTCTGCCAAGCATAGATTTTGCAGTTATGTTAACTACTCAAATACTAATGCTATTTAACATTTCAGAGCTGTGGTACCCACTAGTAGATTGTATTTTTTACTAGAGAAATTGATTTTTTATTTAAGTACTTCTTTCCTTTTAGGCAAATGAGAAAGTAGTCATCGTCCATTGTAAGACAAATAATGCGTTATGTGTGGAAAGCGACTTCTTGCTTAAGTGAGTTTAACATTCTTTTTGTTGGAGTTTATGTAATATGTGATCAGTTGTGCTTCACAATGAAAAAGATTAGTTGAAAAATGTCAATAAAAATGCTATTTAAGTTAATTTTTCTGTAAATTTTAGGATTTTTCTTTGAGAATCTTTTCCACCTTCTAGCATTCATGTTTTAGGACCTCTGCATTCCATGTTATAAAAATAGGCTCATCAAGATTTTCTCTAATTTCAGAACACCATTTGGCAGGGAGTATGAAATTACATCTTTTACAAGCCTGGACTCTCACAAGGCAGAAAAGGATATCAACCACATGCATATAGTCATGGGCGTCCCTGGGGATGACGTATATCCTGTTATTCCACAAAGCCAAGCTCCAGAGATTTCAAAGGAATTTTCACAGATGACCAACACATCACAGTGATATATGTATTTTCGATAAGGACTGAAAAGATAGCCAGAGAAAAGTTTCACTTGTGTCATGAATACTGTAAATTTAACTATTTAAATCGTGAAATTGTGTATTGTGTCACATGCATATGAAAGCAATAAGATCCATTTTGGATGACAGCGAATGAGAGCCCGACACCGGCCATTTAAACAAATGCTACACAAATTTATCACAAATAAACTGAATACATGTCTTTATTATGTCAAGACTAGGTATTGGACCATGTATAACATCAAGTTACAACCCTTCAAACAGTACAGGGCTAACATTATGATTTATATCTTTTCATGAAATTTTTACTTTGTAAGTGACTTTTATTTCTCTATTGTATATTTTATTGTACAAAGTCATTATTTTACTTTTCAAAATTAATGTGAATAAATGTAGTACTCACATTAACAGCAGTTGCACTTAATATATCTCTTACAGATGCATAAACATTATACAACAATTTTTGACTTCTTAATAAATACCTTACTTGCATGATTGATAAATCTAAGGCTCTTTTCACAACCGAGTTGAGCGGGGCCTAAATAAGCCACGGCCAAAATATGGCAAGACCCACTTGAAGGCATACCACTTAATCCCTGCAGGGACGCAGCATGTGGGAGGCCAGGAGTCTGGTAGGAGATTATGTGGAATGCTTTCAAGTGCACGTCATACTTGAGCTGTGGCTCAATTTGGTTGTGAACAGTGCCCAATTCAACTAAAAACTACACTTGTCTAGATAAATATTTCCAGCTAATTATTGCAACATTTTATATAGATCTGAAAGTAAACAAGGCCCACATGCGATATTAGAGAGCAGTAGCATGAGCCATTTTTTTATGGCAATGTTTATCACAGCTTTGAAATCTGGTCACAGATAGAGCACAATTGGTCCCCAATATTTTGACTATTACAGTTTACATTTTACAATACAACTGACAGGAAATATATATATATACATATCTGTACTAAAGTTTCAATATATTATAGATTTACTCGATTTATTTCAATTCATTATTTCGACCACTTTCAAATTGATGTCTTGGTACAAAAATCACAAAGACAAAATTACACCAATGGTACACAAAACATATTCCGTGTCAATCCAATAAAGATGCGCTTTTTGTGAATGAGGCAACCAATGGGGTAGTGCTCTGAGAAAAATTCCCATCTCCAAAATGGCACTTGAAATGTGGGATCATCAATAATATACATGTATGACTGTGCTTTGTAAAATTCAATATTACATTACTCCCACATAAAAAATTAAATGGTAATTTGTTGTATTTCAACATTTCTAGACTATATTGGGTTCTTCTGAGAAGGCAACCAGGAGATCACTTATGGCTTTCCTTACTGAAACTGAAGTTTGATCTAGATTCTATTTTTATCCATTTCATATCAAGAAAAGATTATTACTTATTATAACTTAAAGAGATGAAAAACCCTCAAATTTTAGTTATTGGCTTGTGTTTCAGTTTACCTTTTGGCTTAACATAGGCCTTCATACTGACCTGTGACATTACTCACTGACTGCGTGGAGGTATAGAAACCAGGACCCTCTTATAAATGTCAAGTAGAGCACCCCCCCTCCCTCCCCCTGGTCCCTATTCATGGTTGGCTGGTGACAGAAGCTAACCGTATGGAAAATATTTCAGCTTGTGTTAAATAATTACTATATATGATCCAACTACCAAGATAATGCACACCTCTGCTCAAGAAAAAAAATGGTCATCTTTAAAGATGTGTTCACATGTAGTGTCGAAATATTTGACAACAATGTTAAAATGTAAAAATCATGAAATATGAAAACAAGAAAAACATTATGTTATCATGCTAAAGCTTAGCTTTCAAATGACATACCGTTATCAATATACTGAAGACTGAGCTTTATCAATTTTATAATCAACACTTGTCTAAGGCGAGATTAAACTGAATATTTGACACTGTTAGAATAAACCAATGAAATTTCCTCACCCTACTAATTAAAAAAAAAAACGAAATTATAATATTTATTAAAATAAAATTTAAAATATAGTGTTTAGCTGCATTTTTATTTTAAAATACCATGAATGTCACACCTCTCCAGCTATATTAGATTTTTTCTTTTGGCAACATAACATAAACATTTTACTCAAGAACTTTTAAGTAGAAGTTGAGTATTAACACAAATGGGACTTTACTTATCCATAAAAAAATCTGATGTCTAATAAATGAATAAAGTTGTTTATAATGACAACAAAATTATTGCCCAAGGAATGACCCAAGTTCAAGAAATAGATCAATGGAAATTGGATAACTTCCTAAGCACTTGATATTTTCAAATACAGAAACACCTGTTAAAATGAATTTAGCACCAAAAATTGACTTTAGCAATAAGCTAAACCTTATGTGTCTCAACTCCATCCCTCATGGACTTTATCATTCTCAATCGTCTTCCACGCAGTTTGAATCTTGACCACGCCAGCAGCTGAAGTATTGCACATACTATAGGGATATACACAAGTATGGTGAAACAGCCCTGACGCTGGAGCTCCTTTTCATGTTCAGGCATGGTTTTCATGTTCAACTTGATTGAACCACCTTCATTACCAGACTGGAATATATCATGACCTGAAAATATTGGGAAAATCAAACAATAACAGGTGTGTATAGTCTGTCACCAATGCCACAAATGTCACTGACTGCAAGATCCTATATGGGATTATCACTCAAATGTTAATTTTACTGTAGAAAAAAGCTAGTTAGGTGTCATTGTTTGATCTGTACTTGTAGTTGAATTTGATGGTTGTGTACCATAACTTAGTTCTAAATTAATCATGATTCTTTCTGACATTGCTGAAGGAAATATTAAAATATGTTTCTTTTTTGAGGGGTTTTATCAGTATAAAAGTAAGAACTGGGAAATATAAGTAGCTGTTCAGGATATTTAAAAATAAAAATATGACTTATAAGATCTTTTTTTTATGTGTTAATTATACCTTTATCTTTTCTTTTTTTTCATTAATTCTTTGCATTTCACAATTATTACAATACATTATAAACAAATAACTGATAATAAAAGCCAGTTTCAAAGCATTTCACTAACTTAATGGTTACATCAATTTTATTTCATAATCTTTGATAAAAAAGGTCAACACATCTATCAGAAGTACCTGTATTATTGTAGTTATATATGTTCAACAGATTAGATAATCAGCATCAGTGTCAAAATGAGCTGACATAATTACCAAAACATTCACCAAATATATCACACAACGACTGCACAGATCTAAGGAATTTTCACATGAATTTAACCCTGGCAAAAAACAGCATACTAAATCTTTAAGCTACTCCCTACTGGACTTATAACCTGTCTGGCTAGTTGCACATTTTTAAAAACGTTTTAGAGGCATGTCAAAGGTACATGTACAAGCAAACCAAACTGAAACACTAAGTTAACCTTAAGTTGTTTCCAAGCACAAAAATTATTGTTTAATACAAATAAGAATTATGTTTACCTGTCTGCACTGACAACAGCCATGTTCCAATAAGTGGAGCTAGAGTCTGTCCAGGCTTAGACACCAGGGCTGCAGTTCCAAACATGAGAGCTGACACTGCTTGGTTTCTGTTGTGTAGTACAAAGTCTTCGTCAACCAGATCACTAATGACTAGGTTCAGCAGCTTACAGGTCCCTTCAGTGAATATGCGATTACTTAAAATAAAAGAAAAATTTTTAAAGAACACTTGACATTTTCACATATCTATAAGCTATACACTAAAATGTTTGTGTCAATTACAACTGTTACAGTAATAACTTATATATGCCATTTGACTCTTTAGCATTAGGAAAAGGTTAATTTGACTATATTGCAGGAAACTGACTTTGATGGAGAATGCAATCACAGAACAAAATAACTGCACTGGAAGGAAAATGTTAATGACAGAGTCAAGTCAAGTGAAACTTTTCAATCTAAAAATAGACCTAATTGACTATTTTTCCGTTCATGTTACTACAATCAGCAAACAATTGATAAAATCAAGCTCCCTTAATCCCCAATAAAAGGAATACAGTATGATCAAAATATATTTGCAAATACTTTGTATCCAAGTTCTTTTTCTTCTCTTTTTAATTTTCTGAAGGCATGATTCAGAACACTAAGCTTGTGCCTTTTGATCTTATAATGCAAGAGAGGTAATGCATTCATTTTAAACAATACTTGTAAAGGGCAGTTTCCATTTTCTCTAAAAAGTCACTGTTGCTTTTCACAAATTTTGGATTCTAAATGTATACCACTTACCTGGCTATGTATGCACAGAGTACCCATATGTGGTGTCTTCCAAGGCCCAACATGACCACACTCAAACCAAGTTTGATGGCAAACAGCAGCTGAATAACTCTGTAAACTCCATATTTTCTACACAGGCTCAAAAAGTACAGGTTATTTATATGTGGTGCAACAAATGACAGACCTAAAAATACATTTAAAATTATACTATAAAAAGTCAATAAACAGTAACATATTTAACATGAATATTGTTGGCATAATGTAATTCATTTTTAGATATAACAACTTCTGCGTAAGTAAAATACTGTTGAAATTTACTTTTAAGTTTAACCAAAGATCAATTCATTTGCCAAATCAATTAAATCTGTTGTACAATATATCCTCATTATATTTCTGATATTAACCATTTGACATTAATCAATATCATAAGATAGGAAAGATAGTGTGTGGATAATTCTTCTTACCAAGTAACATGGAAGCAGTAGGAGGAGATATGGCATCTCCAAGTAAATTTTCCAAGAAAATGGGGAAAAAATTGCTGTTGAAATGGCAGTGAAATACCTAAAATAGGAAAATTTTCAAATTAATTGTAAACATTATGTTTTTATCTATTCATGAATGCAACCGTGCACTCAGGCACAATCCACTTAATTAAGTAAGGAAACAAATAAAAATATATTTAAATATCCTCAAAAAATTCTATAACATTTTTTTACTACAAATACCTATCATACTTCCAATCGAAAAAAATCAAAATGATAAAATATACATGCATGTATACATACTGTACCTGGATCAAGTTCATAAGTGAAAACCACATAAAATTCCGATGCTTAGACAGCTGCGTCACATAGTCCTTTATAGTTGATGTGTGTTGGTTCCATTCTGCATTTTCTTCATCTTCATCACTAGAATATTACATTGAGCCATACTAATCATAATTTGGAAAAAATATTTAAATGTTTTCTTCCATAAATTATGACGATGATAAAGGCATTCAATCTATCATTCTATTTTCCAAACCTAATGCTAAATGTATATATCATGTTACTTTATTTTTTTTAATATAAAGTTTGTCAATTTAATGTAACCTAGTACCTGTCTTTTTCTGTTTCTAAAACCCCTTGTTTGGCAGCTTTGGTGTATACTTTTCTCATTACTCTTGTGCTCATCAGGAACCCACATATAGAAAATACTGTAAGTGCAGCGCAAAACAGTTGAAAAGATGTCAAAGTATCCTTGTCCCACATCATGTAAGACATAAACACTGAGAAAGAGCCTAAAGTACTGAAAACTGAGCAATAAGAGTTCAGTCTTGTTCTGGTGTCTGCAGATATTGCCAGATCAGCTAAGAGGGCTGAATGGTGTAAGTCCACCATAGTCAGAAACCCATCATAAAGGCACAAACATATGACAAACTGAAGTGAAGGAAAGTGCCAAGAAACCCAAAACACCATGAAAGATAGTCCAAACAATGGTCCATTCCATGTGAGAGCCTGCAAGCGTCTGAGAACAATGTCGGGACAATGACTTCCTTCCTTCTGTGATAAATATTTGCGATCACTTATCCATCCAAAGAGAGGATCATTGAAGGAGTTCCAGATCAGAAAAACTGTTTCTCCAATCCAGAAAGATGTCCTGTCAATTTTGTAAATTGACACAAATGTTTCTATGTGGTACAACAAGAAAACATTGTGGAGGATAGATGTAAATAGTGCCAGAGAGCCATAACAAAGGCCCAGAGGCAGCAGAGAACTTTGCAAAGAATATGGCATCACTTCTGCTTCTCCTTCATCTGACTTGTGTTCCACCCTTGTCAAACTGTCTTCTTCTGAGTCTGAAAAAAGAAGTAATTTTCAAATTTTGTTTGTATAAAATATAATATGTATGCAGTGTCTAAATTGGTTGAAATAATGTTATATTCATCAAACAAGAATCAATGGAGTAAAAAGTGTATACTATCTGATAAAAATGTAAGAATTAAATTGTGATCAACAATACCTAATAGAGAAAAATAAATTTAAATATGGTGATTTAACTCACTCTTGATTTCAGAAATTTTGGACTCCATGCATGGTCCTAGACTAGAGAGCAATACCAGTTGCTATCCCCTTTACGAGTGCCAATTATAATAATTACATAAATTGTATGTCGATCGTGACAAGAAGCTTAAGTAGCAACTATCGTATCAATTTAATATAATCAGGATCATAATGTCGGTTGATAACTATGGCCAGAAATAGAGTCGAAATACGCAATCCAGAATAGCATACAGTTTTCTAGTCGCACTTTCTTTCGTGTGCATACCTCATATCCCATTATTGTCACTCCTCATGTTAATTTTCGCTCTCATTTACCAAACGTCGTCTGTTTCAGAGGGTTCCAACTTCAAGTTCGGTTATCAGCGTCACACATGATCGGCTATTTGATAATAAATGATAATATACCTCATCTGATTCTGATAACATTAGCAGTGAAATAAACCATGTGAAGAATATGGTTTCGCACCACCATCAAGGAAAAGTCCTTTAAGTTTAAAGCTGCTCGAAATGATAATGAGTGACACGTTTCTTTTTGTAAGAAGTTCCTTGTACTACACTACTATCTCGACAGGTTGGAGCAGTAACCAAGAAAAGCCAAACGCTATGCTCATTAAAAAAAATGTTAAATTCACATTCCAATGCACTTTTTTATAATTGTAAATGATTTGATATCTAAAACAACTAATAATTCAACTGATGTAACAAGGAAGTGATGAGCTTCAGAAACTAGGACATAGATATGCCTTGTCTTGAAGCGCGCCCTCTTAAAATTGCATATATTTTGAGGAAGTGGGTCAGGCCGGGCAGACACTGAAAGATGGGCTGGGGATGGAAGTGGATATGCTGTGTGGCGGTTCTTAAACTTTTATACCATAGAAGCCATTGCGATGTTAGTGAAGGTAAGAATAAATTAGGATATGTGCACATAATTTTGCAATCAAATCCGTTTCGTAATTATTACTGTCAAAAGGCAACATTCAAAGAAAATCACGTAAATTATTCTGAATAATTTGAACGACAGATATTGCCACTGACTCAGATAGAGCATTTGTTATTGCGGTGTAGTTGACTGTTAACGGTGCCAGGGGGTGGATGCAGTTAGATGAATCAGTACTTTTTTGTCAACATGTTAAATGAGTAAGGTTATTCAGGTGTAGCTTGACATTTGCTCTTACTAGTATGACTGGTTTAAAGTCCTTTTCCCATTGCCCATCTGAAATGTCAGGATTAAACACCTTATTTGATATAATGCTTTTCGAGATAGAATTTAAATGATTGATCAAGTCATTGTTATATTTTCATTATGTGAATTGTACTTCATATCTTCATAACTTCATAGCAAAATGTTCTTCATTTGATGTATATCTTAACAGAGGTTCCAGTGCTGCCAATTTTTAAAACAATTTATTGAAAATTGGATAAGGTTTTAAATTCTGATTACAGTGATCCAAGGATCTGATTTCTGATTTGAATGTGTGTATTGGTTTTAGGGGATGATCACACTGGGAATGCAACAGGGGAAATACTGTTCCTTTTCTATTTATTTCAAGTCTTCTCAAGCAGAACCTATAGGTGTATTTAACATGTTTTTCATTAAGAATGATTGGCTAATAAAACAGAGTTCATGAATGAAAGCTGTGCTGTGGCCTGGAGATGGTAAAAATTTTAAAGTATTACATTAAGGTCCCTTTACTTTAGAAATTGATAAAACTGCATAATAATTATAATAATAATACTAATTGTGGTATACTGGCATACGCTTTCTACATCTTTCAGAAATACAAAGAAAATGCCATAAAGGTTACAGCCCCAGCAGGGGTTGAAAAATACAAGCTGCTTTAACAACTTAACAGCATTTTGATTAGCAATGTTTAATCCAAATTTGTCAACTAGTTTATTGAGCACTTCCTGGGTTTCTTTGTGGTTGTTTTGCCCCTAGGTAATATCAGTGAGCGTGTGGCTAAAGATAAGTCTCATGGACAGGAAGAGAAGTTTCTTTCCTCCAGGTCATAATAAAAGGTCTGCTCATTGAAAATTGAGAATTTGCTTGAAAATAATTTTGACTGTGTTAATTGTATCTGTATGTTGAAATTTTCAAAGTAATTTTTGGTAAATATTTGAAAATAACATTTTTACTTTTTGCCTGTCTTTCTTTTGTATGTCTTTTTGACTGTTATGATGAAGGTGCAATATTCATATTTTTAATTTTTTTATATCAATGGATTTTTATTGCTGTAAAGTGAGTCATAACAATTAGGAAGCTACTACACTTGCCACTTTGTATATTCCACTGTACTTCAAAACCCAGGACATCCTAAGGAGTTGCTTCCCTTACAACTGTTCTTGAGTCTAGTTCAGGGCCAGATAGTAAAAAAAAAGGGAGATCAGTAGAGAAATACATATTCAAAGAGATACCTGTTTATTTTGCAATGATTGAGGTTTGCATGATATGTTAACAGAGTAATATGTGTTATGCTAAAAGATGCAATCACCAGGAGTTTTTAAAAGGACCCTAGTTATAATAAGCATCTTGTGCAAAACTATTAGTCGGAAAGATAACAGATAAGAAGAAAAACTAAAAACCATGATGTCATAGAGGATGTTTAATATATTGGGATGGGATAAGGTATAGAATTCTTAAGGATGTGGGATGCATCAATCGGAATACTTAGTTAATCAATCTCTTGTTGATTCAAACTTCTGTAACATATGAGGTTGAGGATGTCCGTTGCAGTTTTGGCTATGAAAAGTAACCAAAGTCTGTGTTTATTAGTAAAAGATAGATTGCTAAAGGAAGTGATAATTTTTGTTGACTACTTATTTGAAATGTTGCCTTATCCTTTGTTCAATTCAACAAATATTTCTTTTAATAAACAAGTATCTGGGTCTTCCGGAAGATGGTCAGATTTTCAAGTTTACATTGACGGTTATCTATTTTTTTCTGTCGGAAGACGGTCAAAAATGGAGGATGGATCAACAAAGATAAATTGGAAGACTGTCAGAAAATAACTCTGGATCCGCCCCTGAGTATTATACTAGACTATATCAGAAGAGTAAAATCATTAAAATATGTACAGTTTAATGTATATATATGTTTGGGAGCTTAAATTGGTATGCTGGTTTGCATCACTTTTTAGCATGAACATCTTCTTTGGTTGTACATTATAGCATTAGCTTTCAAACACACTAAAAGAACCATTCTTGTCTGAATATTAATTTCTCAACTAAAATAGTAAGCATCTAGACATCCCTGTTTTATCTTTCCTATCGGTCAAGCATGCATTGACCCTAAACAGTTAAACTCTGGCTACAGAATGAAGTAACATGTTAGATGTTGCTGTTGGTGGTACATCGGATGATATTGATTGAATTAGATGTCAGAAATTATGTAACTGGTAGCCTGGTTTATGTTGTAGCCCATATCATATTCATTAAACATAGGTGAGCATATACTGAGTATTAGGTGAGAGAGGATGGGTATCTATGGTTTTTACCTGTGTACACAGCTAGTCTCTAGGCCCTCACAAGCCCCATAAAATGTGGAGATGAGATTTATGGTATATTTTGATATTTTAATAAAAAATACAGTCCCATTGTGCTTGCCCATAACATAAATAAACTAACACTGCATGCTGTCTACCTGTCCCTTGAGGTAATACTGACATTATGCCAGGTAATACACAAAGCACTAGAACCTTGCCTTAGGATTTAACCCAGGCAATGGGGTCATAAAACTGTTAGGCTAAAGAGCAGTTCAGGCAAATATTACATTNAAACTAAAAACCATGATGTCATAGAGGATGTTTAATATATTGGGATGGGATAAGGTATAGAATTCTTAAGGATGTGGGATGCATCAATCGGAATACTTAGTTAATCAATCTCTTGTTGATTCAAACTTCTGTAACATATGAGGTTGAGGATGTCCGTTGCAGTTTTGGCTATGAAAAGTAACCAAAGTCTGTGTTTATTAGTAAAAGATAGATTGCTAAAGGAAGTGATAATTTTTGTTGACTACTTATTTGAAATGTTGCCTTATCCTTTGTTCAATTCAACAAATATTTCTTTTAATAAACAAGTATCTGGGTCTTCCGGAAGATGGTCAGATTTTCAAGTTTACATTGACGGTTATCTATTTTTTTCTGTCGGAAGACGGTCAAAAATGGAGGATGGATCAACAAAGATAAATTGGAAGACTGTCAGAAAATAACTCTGGATCCGCCCCTGAGTATTATACTAGACTATATCAGAAGAGTAAAATCATTAAAAAATGTACAGTTTAATGTATATATATGTTTGGGAGCTTAAATTGGTATGCTGGTTTGCATCACTTTTTAGCATGAACATCTTCTTTGGTTGTACATTATAGCATTAGCTTTCAAACACACTAAAAGAACCATTCTTGTCTGAATATTAATTTCTCAACTAAAATAGTAAGCATCTAGACATCCCTGTTTTATCTTTCCTATCGGTCAAGCATGCATTGACCCTAAACAGTTAAACTCTGGCTACAGAATGAAGTAACATGTTAGATGTTGCTGTTGGTGGTACATCGATGATATTGATTGAATTAGATGTCAGAAATTATGTAACTGGTAGCCTGGTTTATGTTGTAGCCCATATCATATTCATTAAACATAGGTGAGCATATATTAGGTGAGAGAGGATGGGTATCTGTGGTTTTTACCTGTGTACACAGCTAGTCTCTAGGCGCTCACAAGCCCCATAAAATGTGGAGATGAGATTTATGGTATATTTTGATATTTTAATAAAAAATACAGTCCCATTGTGCTTGCCCATAACATAAATAAACTAACACTGCATGCTGTCTACCTGTCCCTTGAGGTAATACTGACATTATGCCAGGTAATACACAAAGCACTAGAACCTTGCCTTAGGATTTAACCCAGGCAATGGGGTCATAAAACTGTTAGGCTAAAGAGCAGTTCAGGCAAATATTACATTTGTGAACTGGCAGTTGTGTATATTTTGAGTTCTGGTGGTATTGTATCACTGTCAGGTATGCTCTTGGTCTACAAAGAAAAGATGGCTTATAAGCGAACTGAATCATGGTGGTGATTTTTACACACGCTACTGATTAGGGATTGGCAGGGCAAAAATAACCGTTGAAGTGCACTAGACAGTAGTTTCCTCTCACACATTTGGCACCTTTATGTAATGGCTACTCTTCCATATAGATCTAAAGATAAAATGTAAACAACAAACGTGATGGTACTGTACATCCCTGGCTGCTTTTCTAATAGGATGCAGTATTTATGATATATTTACCCCGTCAACATGCTTATTGATTTGCTGGAGTATCAGTGGATCAGTAAAGCAGGATGAAATTGACAGACATAGAGGTTCCATGCCTGGGAAGTTTTAATTTTCTCGATATTGCTTGTAGTATTCTCTTTATGAATAAAGCATAAAAGATGGCCAGTTTGTTTTAATTCTTGTTTTGAATCTCAACTTAGAGCAGCAGGTTAAACTTTCCATTTTGGTAATGGTTGCAAGGTCAGCTATAATGCAAAGTGATGGTACTTTGGGAACAAATTATTGTTCAAGTATGAAATTACAAATAAAGACAATTCTCCAATATCCTCATCCTATTTAAAGCAATAATGTGGCAGAATTCCACAATGACAACATTTGCGTTGGGTATCATCTAAGGTTAAATAGGCAAGTGCTTATTGACATTTTGTCTGGTGGCAAGAAGTCTCTTGCTACCACTCTGTACATCTGTGCACACTGAGTGTGGTATAGTACACCAGAGTTGGTCCAGGGCCAAGCTTCATGCATGCTGTCATTGTGTGTGACACGGGTTAAGATGTCATCCTTGTTTACAGGTGTAAAAGGTGGAAGTTGTGTGTTATCTTCTTATCTTGATGTAGATGGCATTAAATGGGTACATTATTCTAATATTTGGTGCATGACTTTTGCTATGTTGATTTTGAATGAACTTGTTATTATGCTGGACAAATAGTGTACAACATTGTATATATATATATATATATATATATATATATATATATATATATATATATATATATCCATTGTTGTTAGGAATGCCATTTGGCTTCTATTACTAGTATATATGAAAGAGAGATGTGTATGTTATCCATTCTGTTCTCATTAGGCAAAGTGCTTTGATGTACAGTAATAGCTCTGTTAAATGTAAATCAGACTGATAAGTGATTATTTAATTAGACTGCACAGTTGTCAGGTGAGAATTGCTTTGCTGCTACTGTACCAGGGAGGGCCCTGCCTGGCCACTAAATAGAACATAAAAGAGGAAATTTAATCCACCCTATTTGCCACTGTGCGTCATAAGCTTCTGTTTGATGATAGTAGTCTTATCTATCTCTTAATTCAATATATATAGTGAATATTGACTTGACAACACAGGAGTTTAGTTCAAATACGTGTCAATATAGAATTGTTCCTAATTTCTTGAGCACTGAGTGCACTAAACATGACTGTCTAGCGCCATGGCAAAAAGCATATACTAGCATATATCTAGTGTTTTTATTTTTGGTTCAGAATATGAAAATTTGATTAAATAAGATAAGCTCACTGGGAAAGTTGTAGATTACATGGCATGACTTTCAATTAAGCTCAGTTTAATTTGTTTTAAGCACCCCAACAAAATGGTGTGTTATGATTCTTTTGTACCAAACAACCTGTTATCAGCATTGCAGTTTTTCTGTACAGAGTAGCATTTCTTTTTGTTCACAACTTCTGATTAATTTGTCTTGAATGTAGGTTCCTAGACCCCATTCCCAGAGATTAGATCGATCCAACTAGATCGTCCTAACTCTCTGGGAGTTCACGCTAAATAGCTGTCAGCCGAGCGGGCACGAAAGTTATTTACCCTCTTACAGCTTGTGGTAGGTGGGACGGACATTTAAGCCGAATTAACTGACAGTAATCTAGTGAGACTCCCCACGGGGATAGATTGATCTAAAATCTATGGGAATGCGCCCCTAGGCATGGTACCTGCTGCACATTTTCACCTGTTTAAAGCTCTGTGCTCTCTTTCACTCCCCCCCCCTTCCTCCCGGCCCCTCCGCTCTTGGCCCCCTTCCTCTCCCATCCTCCAATGTGCACATTTGCCTTGGCATGAACATGCCCATTTTCTCATCAACTTCAAGACCAATGAAGGCTGTTGAAATTTATTTTATTTAACTTTGAGGTGACATTTAGTGCCCTATACTTGAGGAATGACATTAGCTACCACATGAACTGAATGTCACAGAGCAGGATTGATTGCAGCAGTCATGGTAGAGGCCTGGGGTTGTACTCCCATAGTTATTCCACTAATAGGGAACAGTAGGATTGGAAATTTATTTAAATTTGGGAATAGATTTAGTTATGGTTCAGTGACACTTCATTGATTTTCCCCATCCGTAAAAAAGGCTAAGGAAATGGTTAAAAGATTTAAAATTATTACTTTTAACTTAATATTTCAGTGGAATGCTCCTTTTACATAAGATTTACAGTATGGAAATTCAATTAGGTTTAAAAGTCTAATTTTCTGTTAATTGATACATTGAGCTGTTATGACAAAAATGCCTTGTGTGGCACTGAGGTATATTTTTTATGATTGTTTGGTTTCCCATTCTGTAATTGTTGGTTTGCAAACTGCTGGCCAGGTGGTTCATCTCCAGGCATATTGATTGTGATAAGTAATGGCAGGGTAGTAATGTTAATCCCCTTTGACCCTTACAATCTTGGGTGAAGGCAGGAACTAAGGGTTGTAAATACTTATCAACAAATGTCAGGGGATCTGTTCACTGTATCATAAAATATGTTGCTCTCCACACCTATACAAGCACCTGCCTCCCAATAACATTTTGCTGCATGCTCTCTCTCTCATTCTGTTCAATGTGCAATGCTACTGGTAGACTAAGAAAATTATCATCTTCAGTCTGACTCATTTTTTGAAAATTGTCAATTTATCACTTGAATACTGTGTTGCATTTTACTGTCAGGGAATCCGGCTAAAGAAGGAGTGGCAAAGATCAGCAACATGCGAGATAAAGTTTTGAAACTTGAATTTTTATATTAACATGTTTTTCATGCAAGTTTTCTGTACACTTTCTTTGAAGCATTGTTGTTTTATATTCAAAACTGGGTTTTCAGAGGAAGTCCTCATAAATATTTCAGTAATAAACAGGAGATGAAAGTTTACATCTTAGTTGACACGGACTGAATTGTTAGGGTGTGTTATTAAGTGGCTGTGAAAATTTCTTTGGTCTTTGATCTTACTTGAGGAGGAAGGAATACAGTGTTTTATGAAGACAGGTATCATGGCATTAATAGGCACTGTATAGAAAAATCGCATTCAACAGGAATGAAAGTAGGGTGGATAGACATCAGTAATATTCTTACTTAAAAAAAATTTGATATATTTCCTTTGTTAGTTGTTATCTCTGTATGAAGAAGCTGTCATGGAATTTCACTTTTTTTAGTCAGGCAGTTGTTTTGTTTGAAGACAATCATGAATATATCATTAGGCTGTAACTTTTTTTATCAGAATCTACTTCTACTTTACTAAGATTAGAGTTCTGTGATTTAAAAATTGCCTGGTGTGAGGTCTGTTTGATGTTTTATGATGGAATGCCCTTCTATTTAGGCTGTTTAGTCCATGCAGGATTCATTCAATTTTCCCAATTTAGTTTCTGACAATTGATATGTTCTGTCTGTGGTCACAGTTGTATGTGACCCCTTCAGTCAAGTTCAAGAAAAAAAACCTGGACATTGCCTCCTGAATTACTGGAAAGGCTGCATTTGTATCCATACAGTGGTTAAGTATCAGCAGGCTTTCTTATTCACATTTAAGTTAAGGAAATATGCTTGTCTTTTATTATGGCTTATGAAAAAAATACAAAAGGGAAAAGGATACATGTAGATCTACTCTTACTTTTGTTATGTTTTCAAACTTCAGTAGACACATGTATAATGATACCGATAGTAGTCTACTGGAGAAAAAAATAACAAAACAAGAGCCCCTTTCTTCTTTCCTTAATGTACCATTCTATGCAGTTAAAAATAAGCAGTGGAAAATAATAGGATAAAGAAGGGTGGAGTAAGGCTACAATGAGTACCAAAGATACAATCAGGGGTATTTGTGTGCCTCTTTGAGCCTGATTAAGTGTTTCAGCATGCCTGAGTGGATGTTTTTATCTACTGATGACATGAAAACTTCCTCTTTACAAAGAGTGTGTGGCTTGTTGTTGATTTTTTTACAAACAGTTTTTATAAAGAATGCTGTGCACGCTTTGGAGTATCACTTAAGCTGATAACAATATGAATGCATTTGAATAGTCCACTTCCTTTTAAAAACTGCAAAATTGTAATTGTTTTTCATCTTAAAACATTTTAGAATGTACATTGCAATCGTACGGGTACTAGTACAATGAGATTTTGAAGATGATAAAACTTGGCTTTCTGAATCTAGAAATGGTCTGATTATTGGAAGCAAGTTTTTTCTTTGTGGAAAGATAATTAACTTATGTCTTTTCACATTAAAGGTACATTTCACATAGAAAGATTGACAACTTAATATTCTTGCTATTTTATTATGTAAAAGAGTTTCCTAAGCCTCATAAGTGCCAAACCATATCTTAAAATTTGCAGAGTGGCTTTGTTTGTTAAAAAGGTTTTTTTGAAAACTAGCATTATCAGGTTATTTGAAATGACAAGAGAGTACTGCCGCAGATATGTTGTAGTCATGACCGTGAACCGTATGACCATTTCCAAAAATAAATAAATAAATAAATTTTAAAAAAATAAAAAATAAATAAAAATTCTTAATCAACTTTTGCATTGCATCACTTACACTGTAGGACTTTATGAAGGTTATAGAAACCAGACTTTCTTAAGAAGTAATTGCTGAAACTAAGGGGATGGAGTTGTGTAGTCATATGACATGATGCCAAGTGTTCTTGTTCAAGCCGCAGCAGATAGCAGTGACATTATCGAGGAAACAATTGATGGAGACAGAACAAAACATGTTGCTTCTCGATTATTTATCAAAGACTGCAGTATGGACCTAACCCATAGAATGTCTGAATGTTCATGTGTATCTTACATGAGAGGTATTAGATAATAATGAAGATATCCATAAAGATGAAAACAATGATATTTTGCAGATATTGCAATGACTTAAATGATATATGTATTCATGTTGTTAATGGTTTCATTGAACAGTTACGCACTGCATAAGTCAAAAAAGCACTTTAAAAAACTACAATACCTGCTTTTAACCCATCTGTTAAAAATTTGAAATGCAGCATAATGACAGTTATTAGTTTCACAAGTATGACCTTATATGAAAAGTATGTCTTGATAGAAATGGCAAATTTGGTTATATATGCAGCCTATCGTTTAGCCTGCACCTCAACGCCTTTACTCATGAAATAAACATATTTTAAGCTAATTTTTGTTAGAGAAAAAGTGTGGTTTGATGGTCCAGAATTGTTATTTACGATGTTTGAAGTGCAGCAGTATATTGAAGTAATACAAGTGTAACTTCATAAGACAGATAGAAATATAACTTTTAATGGACAGGGAAAATTGTCTTACTCTCAGTGCAATTTATAAAGAAACATGATCACAAGCACCACCAACATAGTAAATTTGCCGCAGTAGTTTAAAAAAGTAGACTATGTTTTAATTAAGATTTTGAAAAGATTGTTCTTTAACCTTCAAAATCAGTTATCTTATTGAAAGTAATATATTGGTTGATTCAGAGATTTTTGGGATTCAAGTCACTTGTAAAATTATGTAATTACCAACCAAATATTGACAACAAGGCTAAAATGTCAATTTTTCGCACCTTTCGCTGACTGTAGTGCCCTCTATTAATGTCACGGCCCATTGGTTTTATAGGACGACCACCCTGAAATAAACCGCCATACATTGGTCTATCATAAACCAGTGTCAAACTTGAGTATAGATTGCCAAGGAATTAAAAGTTACTTTATAAGCCTCTTTTCAGGATCAGCGTCTAGTCTATTACTGGAATGCTCCTGTTAATGTTTAAATGAGCTATGGGAAATATTATTAATATTATTATTTTAATTTATTTTTATTTTATTTTATTTTATTTTATTTTATTTATTTTTTTTTTTTATTATTTTTTTTTTGGTAAGTATCCATATATGTAATTTCATTTTCACTTAATGCCCCATAATCATGAAAACTGAAATGCACATTTATTCTTCTTTGCCTTTATTTATCATTACCTTTTTATTCTTTTACCCAGGAAATGTAAGAAATGGTCGACAGAAAGCAACAGAGGAGTTTTCATACTTTGAAAAAGTGGTCCCAGTGATCAGAACAAGACGGAGTGCCAGAGACGCCGTGACTTGGGCTGAGGTCAGTAGAGAAGGAGGAAGTGGGAGGAGAGGCTGCTGTATGGTTGCATTAGAGGCATTGTTAAAGAGCTGTGTCAGGACACTTACTGAGGGCATCAGTTCTAGTTAATACTTGGTATAATTAATTAGAGTTCTTGTCCTGGGGATGGTGACCCAAGCAGGAGACAGGTTACAAGAACCGAGCTGTTTTCAACTACAGGGTAATGTGTATAAAAGCCAGGTCCCCAACTGTCTCAATGTGCATTGCCCAGGATACACTTCCTTTACTTCCAAGGCTTTTTTTTCATGGTATCATGTAAATCTTTATTCTACATGAATAACCAATTGTTTAAGAAATCAAGATCAGCTTGCTAAGAACATAAACTTTGCACCTCAGGGAGCAGGCACTCAGTGGTGATTTTGTCTGTGTAAACAGTATGGAGTTTGATTGTAAAAACTGCTCCATGGGCATCGGGATAAAAAAGCACAAGTGGACTGATTTTGAGATAATTTCAGAATTTGGAAACACATTTATTTCAATTGGATTTATTTGCAGTTTGTCTCATAGTAAATGAAACCCAAGGGTTTTATGGGGCATAGAAAGCAAATTAATGTTACAAAAGTATCCAAATATAAATAAGGATATTTTGCACTTAATAGCTATTGTCAGCTCCTAATGCTTCATTTAAAAAAAGTGTCCAAATCTGTTGTCCAGACCATTATACTGTGGTCCTCAGTGACTTTCATTACCTCTCCTTGATATTTCTTCAGGCATGGTAGGAATCTCCATGTTAAAAGAAAAATTGAAGTTAATCAAGATGTTTTAAACATGGTATATTTAAGACTTATTATGCATATCAATTAGGAAACTAACTTAATTTAGAAAGGGAAATTTTACCCTTTCTGCCTTTAAATGTTCAAGGTGTCAGCTGACCTTATATCCCAGATATCTGATTCAAAACGAATGAAATAGGACACATTATAGAAAGGAAATCAAAAGATGAACTAATTCCAATTTCGTTTGCTTAAGATATAATAATTGTTTATATTGTATCTAGTTGCTTTTGTTTTCAAATTATAAGTTTTCTCATTAACTCATTGGGTTTGCCCAGCCTGACTAATGGTGTTGATCTAAAAATAATTGTAAGATAAGACATCACTCACTGGGCATGTCTTACCTTGGACAGCAGGTTTCATGCCTTGCCTTACAAATGTTTATTATTTGGAGGAAGCTGTTAGCTGCACTTAATGTTAGGTTGCCTACTTGTCCCAGCAATTTCAACCTTCCATGGCTGCTTTGTTGTAACTTTTAGAATTATCCTGAAAGTCATTCACTTGAGGGATTATCCATAAACTGATGTATGACCTCAATTTACCAAAAATCAATGTTATTTTGATGAAAAATATCTTTGTTCAACCTTTCATTTCTGGGCAGCTCTCAGCTGAATTTGTAGCCTGAGCGGTATTGGGAGAGCTGCTTGAAATTAATAATTACAGATACCTGTAGTCAAGACTATTTACTCATCTGCTTCAGCAGGTGGTGAAAACAATCAAGTAATGTAGAAGTCTGACATGTGGAAAATTATCTCTGACTTGGTATTGTTTATGAATTTTTTCCTGGAAATGACTCATACACTAATGCTTTTTTATGAATTAATCAGGTTTAATTAACTAGGAGTCACATGACATGCCATCTGGGAAAAGATAGGCTGTTCAACTGAATAATTATTCATGCCTTCTCTGAAACTGGATAATTGGATAAAATATTTCAATTTAGCCCCTTACTTATGATTGAAAATATTTTGTTAGATATAAAATGAATGTGCTATTTGATGGAGTAGCACTTGTTTGATAAAACATGTAT
>NW_019774736.1:16719-73817 GCF_001039355.2 Lingula anatina | reverse complement strand
TCAGCTGACCTTATATCCCAGATATCTGATTCAAAACGAATGAAATAGGACACATTATAGAAAGGAAATCAAAAGACGAACTAATTCCAATTTCGTTTGCTTAAGATATAATAATTGTTTATATTGTATCTAGTTGCTTTTGTTTTCAAATTATAAGTTTTCTCATTAACTCATTGGGTTTGCCCAGCCTGACTAATGGTGTTGATCTAAAAATAATTGTAAGATAAGACATCACTCACTGGGCATGTCTTACCTTGGACAGCAGGTTTCATGCCTTGCCTTACAAATGTTTATTATTTGGAGGAAGCTGTTAGCTGCACTTAATGTTAGGTTGCCTACTTGTCCCAGCAATTTCAACCTTCCATGGCTGCTTTGTTGTAACTTTTAGAATTATCCTGAAAGTCATTCACTTGAGGGATTATCCATAAACTGATGTATGACCTCAATTTACCAAAAATCAATGTTATTTTGATGAAAAATATCTTTGTTCAACCTTTCATTTCTGGGCAGCTCTCAGCTGAATTTGTAGCCTGAGCGGTATTGGGAGAGCTGCTTGAAATTAATAATTACAGATACCTGTAGTCAAGACTATTTACTCATCTGCTTCAGCAGGTGGTGAAAACAATCAAGTAATGTAGAAGTCTGACATGTGGAAAATTATCTCTGACTTGGTATTGTTTATGAATTTTTTCCTGGAAATGACTCATACACTAATGCTTTTTTATGAATTAATCAGGTTTAATTAACTAGGAGTCACATGACATGCCATCTGGGAAAAGATAGGCTGTTCAACTGAATAATTATTCATGCCTTCTCTGAAACTGGATAATTGGATAAAATATTTCAATTTAGCCCCTTACTTATGATTGAAAATATTTTGTTAGATATAAAATGAATGTGCTATTTGATGGAGTAGCACTTGTTTGATAAAACATGTATATGACTGATTGTGTCAGTGTTTTTATTTCATCTCTTATTAAACATTTCCCAAATTGTATTATTATTTATCAAACAAAAGGAATAATCAAGAAAGGCAATTGTCTTCTTCTTGTCCTTGTATTGGAATGTAGGATGAAAAAAGCGAATCCACTTCCCTTAGTTAATGATTTTAAGTATGTTTGAATATCTGTCACACTTTTTTAGAGCATTATGTCCTTTCAACACCCTCTTAATACCACTAGTTGTAAGTAATGATTTGTGTGTAAAAGACTGTATACAGTGCCACCTGTGCAGAACTTGAGAAGGTGGATTGCATTGGTCAGTTTGTCAAACATCAGAAGCATCTGCTGGGTTAAGGGTAGGTCAGGGGGAAAATGCTTACACTTCAGTGATAAATGTACTAGAAGATTGCAAGAGAACCCTGGAAGTGGATGTGTCTGTATACATTGCTTCCATATGTTCCCTATTGTGTTTCTAGTCCGTAAACTGACCAGTCCCTCTGGGGGATCTGTGTTATCAGGGTATTGTATCCGGCCACCAACACCAGAGCTATTTATTTCCTAATTTCATTGGCCAAAGGTGAAGATGAACCCATGTTGTCAGTCTGAGAGGTTGGTTACCATGAACATGGCTGCCAGCGGGAAGTGTCTCAGAGCTAAATTAAAAGAACACTGTTTCAAGATAGCTTGTGTGTCCTACACCTCATTACCAAGATATCAGATCACCATCCTGTGAAATGAGCAGGCCCTTGAAATTTTCAGTTAATGTGGTTTGACAGTTGCTACATGGTGGCCTCTATTACTTGTAGCCTGTTGATACATTTGTGCCAGACTGGGATCTATATTGGGGATAATCCTGAGGAAATGGGTGCCAATGCTAATTTCATTATTTAACAATTACTCAACTGTACAAGAACACACGTGAAAATTTTGTTATTTGATTGAAATTGTTTTCATGGAAGTTAAAATTTAACATTTTATTTTTCAGAATCAGCATCTGGATGAAGTAGAAGTAGTAGTAGAAGCATTTAATAAAACATTTACACTAGACCTTAAACTTAATAAGTAAGTATTATAAAGAATTCATTACAAAGGTCTTGGTAGCAGATTAATAGTTTTACATATTGTCTCATAATTTGTGAATAAAATGCATTTATATTCTTGGTGTTATTGATTTTCATAACCAAGATACTGTTGAATCNCATTTCTGGGCAGCTCTCAGCTGAATTTGTAGCCTGAGCGGTATTGGGAGAGCTGCTTGAAATTAATAATTACAGATACCTGTAGTCAAGACTATTTACTCATCTGCTTCAGCAGGTGGTGAAAACAATCAAGTAATGTAGAAGTCTGACATGTGGAAAATTATCTCTGACTTGGTATTGTTTATGAATTTTTTCCTGGAAATGACTCATACACTAATGCTTTTTTATGAATTAATCAGGTTTAATTAACTAGGAGTCACATGACATGCCATCTGGGAAAAGATAGGCTGTTCAACTGAATAATTATTCATGCCTTCTCTGAAACTGGATAATTGGATAAAATATTTCAATTTAGCCCCTTACTTATGATTGAAAATATTTTGTTAGATATAAAATGAATGTGCTATTTGATGGAGTAGCACTTGTTTGATAAAACATGTATATGACTGATTGTGTCAGTGTTTTTATTTCATCTCTTATTAAACATTTCCCAAATTGTATTATTATTTATCAAACAAAAGGAATAATCAAGAAAGGCAATTGTCTTCTTCTTGTCCTTGTATTGGAATGTAGGATGAAAAAAGCGAATCCACTTCCCTTAGTTAATGATTTTAAGTATGTTTGAATATCTGTCACACTTTTTTAGAGCATTATGTCCTTTCAACACCCTCTTAATACCACTAGTTGTAAGTAATGATTTGTGTGTAAAAGACTGTATACAGTGCCACCTGTGCAGAACTTGAGAAGGTGGATTGCATTGGTCAGTTTGTCAAACATCAGAAGCATCTGCTGGGTTAAGGGTAGGTCAGGGGGAAAATGCTTACACTTCAGTGATAAATGTACTAGAAGATTGCAAGAGAACCCTGGAAGTGGATGTGTCTGTATACATTGCTTCCATATGTTCCCTATTGTGTTTCTAGTCCGTAAACTGACCAGTCCCTCTGGGGGATCTGTGTTATCAGGGTATTGTATCCGGCCACCAACACCAGAGCTATTTATTTCCTAATTTCATTGGCCAAAGGTGAAGATGAACCCATGTTGTCAGTCTGAGAGGTTGGTTACCATGAACATGGCTGCCAGCGGGAAGTGTCTCAGAGCTAAATTAAAAGAACACTGTTTCAAGATAGCTTGTGTGTCCTACACCTCATTACCAAGATATCAGATCACCATCCTGTGAAATGAGCAGGCCCTTGAAATTTTCAGTTAATGTGGTTTGACAGTTGCTACATGGTGGCCTCTATTACTTGTAGCCTGTTGATACATTTGTGCCAGACTGGGATCTATATTGGGGATAATCCTGAGGAAATGGGTGCCAATGCTAATTTCATTATTTAACAATTACTCAACTGTACAAGAACACACGTGAAAATTTTGTTATTTGATTGAAATTGTTTTCATGGAAGTTAAAATTTAACATTTTATTTTTCAGAATCAGCATCTGGATGAAGTAGAAGTAGTAGTAGAAGCATTTAATAAAACATTTACACTAGACCTTAAACTTAATAAGTAAGTATTATAAAGAATTCATTACAAAGGTCTTGGTAGCAGATTAATAGTTTTACATATTGTCTCATAATTTGTGAATAAAATGCATTTATATTCTTGGTGTTATTGATTTTCATAACCAAGATACTGTTGAATCAAGGCCAAAAACATTCTGATTCCATGAATCTATTAATTAATGTTTATAAGCATGCAGATGGTCATGTTCACAGTCCACCATTAGCTTGTCAAATATAATGACAAGTCACACAGCACAGTAGTGTCTCTGCAGCCATGTAACTAAAACAGGCATTCTTTTCAATATTCAACATTGCATACGTAGACCTACAGTGCATCTTCTAACCACTCCCATTGCTAGTTCAGAAATATTAAACCACCGGGTGGAAAGATTGTGTAGAAGGGATGATATGATTCCAATGTATTGCTGCTGGCATTTATTACTTAATTGCTATCATTTCAACAAAATATCATTGGCAGCTATACAGACTTATTAATCATCTTCTGACAGATATAAAAAAGTGGTATTGCCCACGTCTGACCTCTTGACCAAGCCTGGCTTCAATTTCCTGGGAAACTGACCAACAACAATATCCTTTATTTTCTTAGTTTATTTGTTATGTAATAAACTTTTCATAACATTGTATGTTTTTTGTCTGTTTTTCAGAAATTTATTTGGAGATAAGTTTATAGAAAAACATACAACAAATGGAAAACCAATAGTAAGAAGATACAAAGATCATGTAAGTATTGCGTGAATTTTCAGTAAATTTTTCTAAGGCAATCTGCAATGTGATGAGGACTTCAGATGTAGCTAAGACAATAACGTCAGATATGTATGGGACACAACTTGAGTGTGTTGAACTCTGGAGGCATATTAAAATAAGTAGCCTGCTTCTTGTGATGAAAGTAATAGAATTCTTTCCAGCAGCACATGTGCATCATCCTTTAAATGAAGGTGTCCATCTTTCATTTGTTATATAACCACACAGATTTGATGCCTTTAAAGTCATTTATAAAATTAATGTTCAGTGCTATAGTTATGGAATCAGTCTGTGGATCATGAAATGGAGATTAAATGGTTATGCACTCTTTTACCTCTTGGAGAAGTGTTCCTGCTGTATTTCTTAAGATAGCTTGATTGGTAATTGTAAAATGGCCAGTGTACTTGCATTTATACATTTTGATGTTTTTATTGCCTTTACCATATGCAAGGCATAAGAATGGGAAGACACATAACCAGAAAATTTTAATGAGGGGGGGAGGGGAGGTCTTTTTCTGAAAAAGTGGACCCATTTATTGCAATATCTGTGTGCTTCATTACTGGCATAGAACCTAGATCAAACAGATTTAGAGTGGCATTTTTGCTGTCAAAAAGATAAATTGTTCATCCCTTCCTATTGCCCATGGAGAGGTGCATTTCTTCCACTATGTGATGTACCAAGAATTCTCAATATGATAGGGTTTTCTCCTAAGATTGCCGTGTGCTTGTAGTCTATTATAGATATATAAGTAATGGATTTGCAATGGAAGGACATGTATCATAAATAATTATGATTAAAAGTTAAATTAAAACATATTAAGTGTTTGTATACACTGTAGCTTGTGCAACAGTATTAAGGTTTGCACCAACAAATTGATAGGATACACTGTAATTAGCTGAATTGGAATCACAGACTACAATGAAAATTAGTTAGAAAGGTGTCTTTGCACTGAAGTGACTGTTCAAGGTATCAGGTTTGCTGTTCTTGTGGCTAGACAGTTGCTAGGTTAGACAACAAGTCACCAATGGGTGTGGTGATTTGTCAGTGAGAATAGGGTCTACATTCTGGAAGAGCTGTTTGCACCAATAAATGACATTGTAGATGTGCATGGCAGACAGTGATGCTTTGGCTGGGAAAGTGAACTACATATTGATCCAGTTTTTCATGTTCAACCAGGTTGCAACCTCTCTGTTTAAACAGGCAGCTAGCAGTGTAGTATCATGGAACTGTTACTTGATTAGGTGAGACAAAAAAGGCCATTGTGATAACGAAACTGATCAACAAGTCAAATTTGGCACCTTGATTCTGTTGAGTAACTTGTTAGGAATTTGGATAACTGGATCTTGTGGTTTTTGCAGTCTGGCAGTAAGAACAGTTCCAGCAGACGTGTGGTCTGAGAACAAGGGTGTTAAGTGTCAGAAAGCTTAATGAATAAAGGTGGAAATCGAGGGGTGGTTACTTCAAACAAAGTCAGTTAACAGTGAGAAATATGTGGGTTAGTCACCTTTGAACAATGCTCTGTTCTTGCCCTAGAAATTTGCTACAGGTGCTATTACTGTTCACAGTTATTAATTACTCTACAGGAATGTTCACACTAGTACAAACTTAGACTTGATAGAGACTAATTGATGTGATTAGACAACCAGATTGTTTAGCAGAATCTGTGATGTCAGTTTTTTCCAGTCCATATTGGTCAATGTGTGAACTGGTCTTAATATTGGTGTTTTGCTGCAGTCAGTGAGATATACTTGGAAACGCCTGTTACATATGGCTTTGTTTAGTTTAATTTTACAAATAGTTATACAGCAGTTTGCACTGAAGAAAAAACAATGATACTTTTGTTTTAAAAGACTTAGTGGTATCATGTGCCTTTCAAAAACAAACATATCAGATTGATTCTCATATTGTTAAGAATGATTCCACATTTTATCTGATACAAATTATACTAAGTATCAGATGTCTATTGTACTAATTGAAAAATAACATACATGAGAACATACTTAATTTATTTAATAAACAACCAATAAATGTTCCATATTTGTTTCCTTTCAGAAAAACCATCACTGTTTTTATCATGGGAAGATCAGACATGAAGAGGAATCTCTAATAGCACTAAGTACCTGTGATGGGTTAAGGTAAGGGTCATTTTGTGGTTGAGGAAATAAAGGTTTATTGGTTAAATAACATGATGTGATGTGTTTTCTCTGCTGTTGACTATATAATCAACAACTCCGGTCAGTTTTGGTAATATATTATTGATTTTCATTAAGATTTTAATTTTGAATAAATCTTTTTAAATTGACTTTAACTATTTCCTAGCATTCTTCTCTTCATACACTAATGCGAAAAAGGTGTAGTGTATGAATGTAACCAGTTGATGGATAACCAGAGAAAAGCGGCCTTTCGCCTTAGAACAGCATGAAATTAAACTTAAAAAGATAGTTTCTGACTTTTTATATGATATGATGATGTGATCATGTCAAAGTTCTATACGTCTAGCTATAGGATCCTTTCTAGCATTTTAAATGTTTTACTAGTCCATGGATTATTGATAGAGCTTGAAATCTTATTTGTCTATTCATTTGTAAAAAAATCCTCAATGTTTTTGACAGTGTGGCCAGCAAGGATGGCCACTGCCTCACAAGTAATATTACATGCAAAAGGTCTCTAGAAACTTAAAAAATTTGTTGATAATGCTAAGAAGCAGCAGGAAAATGCTGCCTTCACAGGCCATGTCCTCCTTATCTTGAAACATGTTTCGTTAATTTCATAATGCTGCACACAGATCCATATGTACATCTATACTGGGAAAATCATTATTTATTGATAAGAATGGATTTTTTTGTGAACTTGTATTAGGGCCAGTAATTGTAAAATAGCTTTGTAGCAGTCTTATTTAGATGTTTGTTCCTTATTCATCCCATTAACATGTTTGTCTGAAAATTAGATATAAACAATTTCATGCTTCCGTGACTTTCATGTTTTGGTACTATTATGTAGTTAGAATATATGATGTGGTTTGTAGCAAGTTTTTTTCAGTGATTCACTCTTCCAGAATTTTGTGATAAGTTTAAGTTGGTAAAGCACAGGACACTTGTTAAAAAAAAAAAAAAAACGCATTTCATTTTATAACCTGGTGGTAAAGAGATCTCTTAATCTGCTTGTATATGGTGGCAAAAGTACAAAAAACTGAAAAAGTGTCATATGTTCACCCTTTCCAGTGGGTTATTTCAAGATGGTACAGAGCAGTATTATATTCAGCCAGTAGCTGGTTCTACAGGCTTTCATCATCATGTATTTAGAGCATCAGATAGACATGAGCAGCATCTGAGATGTGGTAAGTAAACTAGATGTGGCTCAGGGTATATTGGGGAGAAAAAATATGTAAATTTGAAGAGAAAATGATTTTTAAAAAGTGGACACCTTGAATGAGAACTTCTAAAAAGTCATTAAAGCGCACTATGAATAAGGCTTTGTGCTTTACTTTGGAAGACAATATAGGGCTCACTTTCACTCAAATGAATGCTTAATATTGTATTTGTTAAACTATTTTTAACTCTTTTTAAGGTACTGGTGACCATGCCCATGATTTTCCTTCTTTTTACCACCGTTCACTTAACTCTAAACACTTACACAGGGTAAGCTTTAAGCCATTGGTTGCATGTCTTCATGCCATAGGGGTTTTACATGCTATATATAGCCACATGAAATTACAAACAGTGAGCAAATTGATCATGATAATTTGTTTAAGAAAGCTGATATTCATAAGAGATTGAGATAAGATCAGATTATTTGAGTAATCTAGGGGTCATCTAACATGGGTATATTTTCTATATACAATGTGGGATATGTATTTCATTACCATGTCTGCATTACCTTTTGTATTCTTGCCTATTAACATTTTCAGTAGATTTGTTTTTATTTTTTGCTGTATCATTCTTCTTTTTCTTAACTTCCAGAAGTTTTTTATTTTATTTTTTATTGTGATTAGGTTTAAGATTTTAGAAATTATCTGAATATGTCTTTAAAGTGATATTCTATACTGTACTGTTTTCTCCAGCTTCGCAGAGCCATCAGGGGTCCCTATAATAGTGGTAAAAAGACCAGATACGTGGAATTATTCTTAGTTAGTGATCACAGACAGGTCAGTAAATTGGTATTCAGAAGTATAATGGACTACTTACCTCTGTCTCTGTAATCAATCAAAGATCATTATTCAATCCACACTGAGTCCAAGACAGGTACAACTGCCCCCCACCTTACTAATTTGAAAATATCTCCTTCGTACTCAGATAACTACTATATTTCTCTTTTATCTTTTCCCTCTGTCTTTGAGATTAAGTAGCTATTACATGTCGGCACATTTCTATTGGATGTCTCTGTTCAGATAATGTATTGTTATCACAAAACTTTTTTGTCTTATTACCCTTTTCCTTTCTAAATTTATTGGTTTATTTTAGTTTGACATGCATGGAAAAAATGTTGCAAAAGTAATCCAGAGGAGTAAAGAAATTGGCAACATTGTCAGTGCTGTAAGTAAAAATCCTGTAACTGTTCTATTTGATATTTAAAGTAATTTAGATTATAAGTTACAATTAGTGGGAAAACATAATATTTGGAAAATAATTTTTGTTTTTGTATCAAATTGTATGTAATACCATTTGAGGTACATCTACCATAAGATTTGCTAACCAGTTGATGATGCTGTTGCCTTTCTAACTATGTAGTGGTCAAACATCTCACACATGGTGCTAATATTTCTCATTAATGTATTGCAATGTGTTTTCAGTTATACAATGAGCTAGACATCTATGTGGCATTGGTAGGAGTGGAGGTGTGGGACAGTGGGGATAAGATTATAGTAGATCAGGATGCTGATGTAACCCTCAACAACTTTCTCTCCTATAGAAAAACATTTCTCAACCCCCACTTTCCCAATGATAACGGCCAACTTATCACGTAAGTTCAAAAAGACTGACCAAACACAATACCAGTATATATATATAAAACAATTGAAGAATTTTCTGAAGAGTAAAATGTTGAAATCTAGTAGAAATGTCTTTTTAGCATTTGTTTAGCTGACAAAAACAAAGGAATATGGTTTGACAGGATTTAAATTCCAGGTTATGGAAAAAAGATGTAAGACAAGATTAATATTCTTAATAAGTTATTGCAATGTATCCAGCCCTCTGTCTTACTCTGTTTTGTTCATTATGCCATTTTCAGTGGTCAATCATTTAAAGATGGCATTGTGGGTAAAGCTCTCAAGCGTCCCATATGCACATACCGCTACTCTGGCGGTGTTAATACGGTAGGTTTGTACAGGAAGAGCAGGTCTTTTATGTTGTCCTGGTCTTTAGGTAGTAGAATTGGTGAACACAACTGCTTGGGATGCACGAGGACAACTCGAGATAATTCTGCGAGAAATATGGCTTTAGCTGCTTGCAATTGACTTGCTGGTATGGTAACTGGGCTGAAAGACACAGAATGCAAAGTTACTAATAGATAGGCAGGCAGTATGGGTATATAAATGATCATGGAAGATTGATTCACAGAGGCTTATGAAGAGAAGTTGGCCTCTGTGTATGGTTTATGGTTGGGTTGCAGATTCATATATATATATCATGTACTTCACATTTTACAAAATTTCTCTTCATTATGATTTCAGGAATAGTGAATCAATTGCACATGTTAATAAATTGCTGAACTGCCAAAATTGGCCATACTTTAATCTGTGCAGAGCTCAATGCACATAGCACTAGCTGCTTTTTAGGTGTGCACTCATTGTGTCTGTTTTTGTTTGTACCTTATTTCAGAGGTGGTGTATTTGCAAACAGAATTCTGGGGAAAGCATCTCAGACTCCTATGTGTTCCTTCCGGTATTCAGGGGGTGTTGTTAGGGTAGGAAGTTTTCTTTCACACTAGTTGGTTTTCCTTGTTATTTCACTGTGTACACATTTTGCTTTTGTTATATTGTTTGTTACAAATTCAGGTGTTCTGTAGTGTAGTATTACTGAAATGACACAAATTGTCATTGTGAACTCATGCATTTTAGAGAGAATCTGTTACTGTAAGTGGATTTTTGACATAAACGATACCCCTTTGTTACCAGGTCAAGAGTTAGAATATTGTTTTATAAAACTTTTTAAGTTTCATTTTTCACTGAAAATAATGAAAACTGTTATATTTCTTTGGTTCCCAAAGCACTAAGAAAAACTACTGTTTAAGGCAAATGCTTGATGTGGTAACTTCAAAAAGATCTAATAGTCAAGCAGTGTCTTATGATCTTATTTCTTTTTATNATGTTTTTGAAAAATTGGATTAGAAATGAAAATCGGAGTGTTATGATTATGTTAACTTTTGTCATTTTCATTCACTTGTTATTTCAGAGATACTATGTGTGGGATGCTCCACTGTCAACACCAGAATGAAAAACTTATGTTTTGGAGAGAGGCCCTGTCCAGACTGCTGCCATATACAACTCTAGATGTGAATGGTGTGAGAATAAAATGCAAATCTGCCATTTTGGATGTTGGATTAAATGATCTTGATCCTGGCATGACACCAGATGGTGCCAAGTGTGGTGAAGATAAAGTAAGCAAAGTAGTTTTATCGTGATAAATATGTGATGTTGTCTCATATAATTTATATCTCAGTCTTTTTGGTGAGTAGAAGGGTCATGAAAAGACATACTTTCTGCTCCACAGTTTAGAAGATTCCAGTATATTTCATATTAAAAGGTTTTTGAAGCTTGGTACTTTGTGGAAAAAAAACACGTTTAATAGTATGATTGCAAAATGATGAACTCGAAATGTGCACAGTTTACAAATTGCATCTTAGTTGCATGCAGATGTCTTGTTGTTTGGGTGTTGTATCATCATCATCATCATCATGTATTTGTTTTTATCAAACTGCATATTTGCACGTGATATTTCAGCTATGTGTGAACCAAACCTGTATGTCTTTTGACCAACTTGGAGTGGCTCCATGTCCAGAGGATTGTAATCAGAACGGGGTAAGTTATATGACACAACTTAGTAACAACACAAAGCTCTTCATTCTATTGATGTTATACAAGACAAAGTGTTTTAAAAATCTATATGAACAATATAATTTTTAAACATAGACACATCATATTTTTCGATGTTTTTGTTCTAGATATGTAACAGCAATAATAATTGTCACTGTGAAGTTGGCTTGGCTCCCCCGTCATGTAACACACCAGGGTATGGGGGAAGTGTAGACAGTGGACCGGCCTCTAGCAACAAAGGTAAGCTCTGCTACATATCCATGTGTACACAGTTAGTAAATGTATACATGTGTGTAAATGTAATGGTATACATGAACCAGCAGCATTTGGCAGTAGTTAATAAATATGCAGCCCATAAATAGTACTCTAATGGCAGTGATGGGAAATCATTAGATATTCAAATGCCGTTTAGGGCATACAATCAAACTAACTTCAATTAGACTAGAGATTAAGACTTTAGAACTAGGTTAGTTCTGTTTAGCTATAGAAAGTAAAATTGCCCATTTTAGTTCTTGTAAATAAAAAATTGATTCTTTGTAGTTCTGGCTTAGTCATTTACTAGATACTTTTTGTGTTGACACTGCTTACTTGTCTACATGATATCTGTATACATTGCAGCTGGCATGGCATTGCCAAATTCCACTTTGATTCATGGTCTTCAGATCTAGCACATCTGCTATACTAACTGTCTTAATGCTTTTGTATTCTGATTTCTAAATGTGTGCTTGTTTTATTTTAGTGTATACTTATAGGTGATAACCCTTTATTTTTGCATGTTTTGTTTTAGATACTTCTTCAATGTCAGTTACCTCTACTGTATCAGTTACATCTTTTAATGTTACTTATAAAACAGACAGCATTGTTACTTCCACTGTTGCACAATCAACTGAAAGTTCTGACACTGCTATAAGACCCACAGAAATCCCACCTCAAGGTAACTTGGATATCATCTAATGTGACATTATAACCAAATGCTTTGCTTTATAATATGGAATTGCTGGTCACTGCATGTAAATGCCTTAATTTCTGCTTTGCAATGAACAATGTAGGCTACTGGGTTTCCAATTATATTATGTTTTTGTTTATCAGTATGGGTTTTTTTCTCTGTTATTGGATAAGTGGCACTGAAGGATGTATACATTCTTGTTGATTTTGAAAACTCCATTTCTTTTATGATTTTTACCCTATGGAATTTTTACCTGTTTGTTTCAGGTGACAATTCGTTAATGATAGGACTCCTGATTTTCTTCCTGCTTATTGTTCCTCTCCTTGTGATTGGTGGATTTTTCGCCTATCGATACAGAGAGCAACTCAAAGTTTGGTGGGGACAGAAGGCTTCTGCTGCATACAAATATAAGTAAGAATTGTTTGCAATATGCTTCTAAAACTAGTAGTAAGGAGGTTTTTAAAAATCTTACTGCAAATGTGTAATTTTCTCTCATTTGTATTGTCCTATGAAAGTGAAATGAAATTTAATTGTATCAGAACATTCAAGCTCTAGATAATTAGACTAGGTAGATTTAAATGCCAGGAATTTAATACAGCTTAGGATGGTTTGAGAACTAGAAAAGAAAGTCAATAACGTTTGGTTCTTTTTCAAATGAGTAAATATTTATTTTTCACTAATTTTTATATGCTATCATCTTTTACTAAAAGAAATCTTTGATAAATTATGTTAACAATGAAATCATTATTTTACTCAATAGGGATGCAGCCCCACCTAAATCCTCAAGAAGATCTGAATCGTCTGTTAAATCTCCCAGCAAGCCTCGACCCCTACCTAGTATTGCTGCAGTAGAGGCTCAAAGTGTTCAAGAGAGACCTCCACCACCACCTGCACCTGTCCCTAAAGACCCAGTTAACAGGCAACCTAGCACTGGATCTGCAAAGATGCCAATTTCCAACCCAGTACTTCAGAGCACAACTAACAGAACACCATCATTTAAAGATGCTAAATTCATTGAGAAGCCAAGAGTAATAGTGAGACCAACTGTCTATGCCAACTTGCCAGATTCTGAAAACAGTGATGAAGACAGTGGGTATGTAACTGGAGGAAAGCCTGCAAGACCACCCAAACCATGGTCAGAAAACAGTGATCAGTCCAGTGCTAATCAAAATCAACCTCCACCACGCCCTAGTGTTCCACCAGGTCAAGTTCCAGCCACCACCAAACAGACCTAGTCAGTTAACCAGACCTAACCAGCTCCCCACCAAACCACTGAAACCACCAACAAGACAACAGCAACCTCTTAAACCACCAAGTCTCCCTCAAGCTCAGTCGAAGCCAGTACCCCTAAGACCAGCCCCACCAGCACCCTTGTCACCCATAGCAGACACAGATGCTTCAGAGTCACCTTCAGAACCACAAGTGGGCATAGTATCAGCCATGAAGCAGAAATTTAAGTTTGACAATAGTAACAATAACAATAGTAACACAGACTTAGACAGCGATCCTTTGTATGAGCCACCACCCAAACCTTGGACAGATCAGTCCACTGGAGAAAATATCTATGAAGTAATACCAGGTGATGAGGAGGCTCCACTGAATGGCCGTTCAAAAGCTCCTGAGAAACCCAGCAGGTCTGTTAAACCCATGTTTCAACCCAGAGCCAGGCCTGCTTCTGTACAATTTAGGTCTCAACCACAAACATTGACTGAATTCAAACCCCGGCCTGTTTCAGCTAGAGAGCCTGAGGTATCACGGGGAGTGAGTGTAAAAGACAGGATAGCCAAACTGAGTCAGGAAAATTCAGAGGGAAGTGGGCCTGCAAAGCCAGTCCAGCGCAGTAAGTCAGGTGTAGCAAAACCATTCATTCCACCAAAACCTAGAAAAAGACCAGATTCAGTAGCACAGTGCTGATTTATTTAAGGGAAGTAAAATGGGGGGTGGGGGCCTGTGATGTTTTTTGTTTAATGCTACACTTTATGTTAAGTTGATAATAAATGGAGCAAAACCATGACTATGTGCAAAAGTTAGTTTTTAACAGTTAAATAATTTTCATGTTTAGTAAATAAAAAAATGCATGCGAAATTCAAATAGGTCACTGACAAATTTGATAGATTAAAGAGATTTTAATAGCGTGTTAAAATTTGTCTAAAGGTGCTGGATATTAGTTTTATGAAAAGAACGGAGTTTTCTGCAGTAGAAGTTCCAGTAAAAGGGGAAAGAAGAATACTTACAAAGGTGGAACTGATGGCATTTTGAAAGAATTAATTTTGTATTTTTAAATTCAATATTTTTTTTTACTGTTGTCCCATTATAGACAAAACCTGTAGATACTTATGCTGTACCACCTATCAATTTGAAGAAATTGATCTGAAACCAAATCTTACATTAATTTTAGATATTATTTTACACATTATAAATTGTATTTTTAAGCATAGAGTAGATGTACTTATACTGAGACGCAGTTCAACATAGCAACATTTTCTTTATTTATGAATGCACACTATAGTAGTAATAACTGAACATGGGCTGGTCCCCAATGCTAGTATGTAATTGGTGCTTATGACATCAGGTAAGCAGCAGCATGGTGTTAAATGTTTTCATAGTTAATTTTTTTAAATACTGAGGAATGCACAAAACGAAAAATTTCTAGCTTTTCCTGTGGTACATTTCAGAAATGTGTTATGTACTGTCTGTGTAGATATTGGTGTTATTCTCAGTTAACATTATTTGCAGTGGCTCATTTTTTTGTCTGCTGAAAATGCTTTGTGATGTGTAATTGTAAAAAAAATTCAACTCTGACGTTTGACATTTAAATAATTAACAAATAAGTGTAAAGCTTTCATTCCTACAATAAATAATTTAAAACATTTGAAAATCTCTTTGTCCTTATCACATATATATATATGCAAACTGCTAGATGTCCAGGAGCACCCGTAAGTTGTTTATTTCACACTTCAGCATTTAGATACAGTGTTGAGGTGTACAGCAAACATGTTAAATACTATTATTTTATCGAAAAACTACCAAATATGTTAATAAGTATCAACTTTTTTGTTCGGTTGATGAGATTTCTTCCTTTTGAGCTGTTACATGAGTCTTTTCATCTAAGAAAGCTTGAACAGATCGCCAAAGAGCTCGTATGTTGCCTGCACCAAACCCAGTAGCTCCACAACGTTGAATGATTTCTATGAAGAAAGTGTCTTCCTTGAATATTGGTCTTGTGAACATTTGCAACAAGTACCTGCATACAAATGTCAAATAAATGCATTCTTCATCAGACATATAATATTATTCACAATTTATTACATTCCACATGAGAAAAATCATCGGATAATGCTTATTAAAGAATGCTAGTTTTATGACTAAACATTTCAAATGTTTTACAACATGACTTTATTTTCAACTTTGTCACATCACCAGCATGTTATAAAATGTGTTTGTCTGAATCAATGCTTACCTGACCCCCATCCTGTTACAGTTCTCTACATGCTGCCCAGCATCAGCTTCATCATCTACCAACACCCCACACTCCTGTAACCTCTTTGCATCCATGCCAAGCTTTTCTATCTCTGCTAATTTTCCAAGCTTAAAAAAAAATGAAAGTTCTATTATGAATAAGTCTGCTTCAAATGAAATCTTATATAACGGACTTGGGATTTTAAAAAATGAACATATACTCTACTTCAACTCACCAATATTAATTAAAAGAAGAGAAGAAGAAAACGATCAACCGAAACATTTTTGTTAGTTGAAGCACTGCTAGTTCACCCTTTCTCGCTTTACCTTAGAATAATATGCTGGTGGTGGTTTGAGAAAGACCACACCCCTGTCTCTGAGTAACTGAGAGGAAGAGATTATATCGCCTGTGTGAAGACCAATATGCTGCACACCTGGACCATCATGCTGCTCAAGGAAAGTCTCTACCTGATTTGGACCTAAAATTTTGAAAATATTTTGTAGTTTTAGTATCTTATATTCTACAAGAGGCAGATACGGCCATACAAATAAAAAATTAAACAACCCATAATAATAATTATACTAAAACAATGACTTTTAATTTCTTCAAGGATGATAAGCCAGGACTGAAAAATTCCCCCCGCCCCCAAGCATGCTAAATGTGTTTTGAACAGTATACCCCTTACACATAAATTTGTTTATTTTCACATTTTTATGTTTGCATATAAAACTATGCAATGGGACCAAATAAAAAAAATGGTGCAATCCTAGTACATATAAATATATATGATGTGTCTTAATACAGGTGTTTTCTATGTAAAGCCAATTCCTTAGCACTACTTCAAGTTATCTGCATGTCTTTTAAAGCTACTACAGAGCAATAAATTGAAGTAATCTTATCATTTCAAGCATCTGTGAAGCATAAATTTATTATAACTCAATACAAATGCTGAAAACAAAATAACTGTTGAAGCAGGGCAAATAAAAAATTCCAAAAAACATTAGCTGGTTTAGTAAAAATTAAAGTTTTGTTAACATTATACTATAAATATCAACATATCCAGATGTTCTTCAAATGGACCACATCATACGATTTATCAAGCCAAAGATTAGCCTATATCTTAATACCTTGTCCAGGCAGTGGCTCGGCAACAACTATCTTTAGACTATTAACTTTGGCACAAGGATAGGAGACGCCAGTCTCTGCACATTTCCAGTATTCCATTGCCATAAGCCTCATTCCAACATCGTTTCCTTCTACAAGAAACCCTTCAGATCTGTCTTCATCACTAGAAGGATAAATGGACTCAACTTCATCAAAAGTAAATGTACATTGTCATTTGAATATCTACTAGTACTTATATGTGGTTTTCTTGAGTTATTACAATTGTATTACATTTTTTTGTCTTTAGCATACTTATTCATATTTTATAGTTTTACTTAGAGCAGAGAGCATGCATGTGTATTGTGAAAACATATTGCAACCAGTGGTAATTTTCACTTTCAGCAGGCAGACATGCTGAAAACTTTTTTAAAAGTTCTTAAAAGAATGGCCGGACATTTGGACTGGCAGTAATGAAAAATTTGTTGGACCGAATGGATTTTTGTTGGACAGAAAATTACTCTATTCATTTGAGACATATACTACCAGTACCATTAGGTAGCTTACTTTGTTTGTGAATGTGAAAGTTTGAAATGGAAGGAAAAAAACACTTTGGGTTTTATATAATTTTAATAGTAAAGTATGGCGAACGATGACTGTAAATTCAAAATTGTGGCTCTTACAAACTCTTGTCGATCCTTTGGATCGGACAAGTCCAATTTTTTACTGGTCCAGACAAATGTTCCAGGTCATGACTGATCGGACTATCAGTTTCAGCATGTCTGAGCAGATGAAAATGAAAGATAGTGGGGAAAAAACTGAGGTTCAGGCCCAGAGCAGTGTTGGCAATTGAAGATATTCTAATTAACTTTTGTAAAAGTCACAACAGTGATTATGAAATAACAAATAGGAGTACTGATCACTGTAAACATACATGCAAAGTGAATTAAAGTGATTGGTAAAGATCTTACCTATTTATGAGAAAACGCTCCATGCCAAAACAATCTTCATACCATTTCAACACTTGATTGGACACCCCCATTGGGCAAGCATATGTAACATGATCGAAGTGAGACAACATGTGATTGCTTTGCATGTCAACAGAGACGTTTTCACTCTCTGATTTAAAGCCTGGTAAAAATACACCTGAATATTCTGAGGAGTTTATTAGAGTGTGGTTAATGTTTCCTACAACCGATTTTACCGTTGCATATGTAACGGTCCCATGTTCGTTTTCAACTTGCCTTGGTGGTCGCACAACCTTGCCCCCAAACCGCGCAACACGCTCTACCATACGTTCTACTTCCTTAACCTCCAACGCAATGTTGAATACTGAGTCAACTGCCTTCTTTTTGCTAATACTCCGAGTGCTTTGGTTGATATTTTCAGACCAATTTGATATATACTCGTGGTTACGCAAGCACCTATCCCAACTTACATCAGATTCAGACGACACACGAGATTCTAGTGGTTCCGTTAGTAAAAACATAGCTGATCCAGTGCGTACTACCCATTGTCTGAACTCCTCTGCCTGCCTTGTTGCAATCACCTTGAATGGAAATGAATTTGTTAATTTTTTCAGTGCACATAATCCGTTTTTTACACCGATTTCAACGTGGTGCACACAACATGCCATTTTGTCCCAAAAAGGATTTCTGTACACACCGATGCTACAACTTCAACATTACACAAGAAAGCCCTCTTCAAACCTACGTGACCGTAGTCACGTACCAAGTACAGACTGTTTTAATCTCTAACACATTAAGACTTATTTCCCCCGTGAACATTCAAATAAAAATTGAAAAACTATTCTTTATGTACAATAAATGGCTGTCATAATTTTTTTCGAAATATTCTCTTTCTACTTGAACTAACACTGTTTTCAAACAATTTTAACACGCACAATACTAAATCACTAAATTGATGCCCAACAAAATCCAAAACGAAATACTAACTCATGCAATAAAAATAGTGTATTTCAAGCAAAAAAATGAATAACAAGTAATGAGGATTTCTTATTCTTTATTAGTGCTACAATAAAAAACAAATTAAATTTACTTTACCATGTTTTTGATACAGATGACAGGTTGATAATTCATACAGAAATGACACTAACATTCATTCATTAAAATATATTATACATTTTATAGCTTATTGCACCCTTAATAAAAAAAGTCTTTAAACTGCATGTATAAAACAGCTATAATAGGTAAGTCTTTTCCAAGTTAGTTTTTGAAATGTAAAAATTATATTAAATCATTTTAGTTCTTAAACTGTCATCATTTTAATGCATAATTGAACTGGTTTGCAAATCTGTCTTTTGCCAGTTTATAATCCAAACTGTCTAATGCATTGGTCACTCTTCTTAAGGCAGACCTGTGGGAAAGTAATTTTAATATTAGCAAGATACTGCATATCATTTATGTGATGTGAAAACAAATTTGAGTTTCATTTCAGAGTAGCTCATGAAGTTCACAAAAGCAAAAAAAAAAAAAAAACCTGATGACTGTAATCTTATTTTCTAAGCACATACAAGGTCAAATCTATTGCTACTAGTCAAGGTATATGACATTATCAAGGAAATATTTGCACAAATACTACTGTTACGTAGTAATAGCTCACAAATCAATCTACTTACTTGTTAAGGACTTTCTTCTCTAGTCTTCTCCTAGATGTATTTCCAGCAGCTTTAATATCAGTAAGGTTTGGAAATTTTTTCTTCCCTTTCCCCTTGCCTTTTCCTTTCCCTCTTTTGCCTGCTGTCACAGTTAAATCAATACCTGTTGCTGCCTCCAGTTCTCTGAGGAGGACAGGGTCTTGCCAGTCTGGAACAGCTTCTGTAAGCAGATGATAAATTGTTTTATATCTAGTTTTCTAAACAACTGCAGTCAAACTTGATGGTGCATTGTTATAAACAGTGAGGAATGTTTAACACATGTACTTGTATATCATGAGTCTATCATTTATACAACATTTATACCCTGTGAATTTGATTGTGGTTCACTTCTGTCTTACTATCTATTAATTAAAATGAAAACACTTGTGTCTAATAAAACAAACCATGTACCTGCTTTCTTTTTGTCCTCTTCTTCCTTTATTCTCACCACATCATCTGGATTTGATGGTTTACCTTGCTCATCTCTGGGAATGATCTTGCCATGAAAGGGGCACTAAAAGCAAGTAAAATAGGGTTTTAGTTTTTGCTTACAAGTAATGGTATTTGCAAGTATTTTAAATCTTTTCAGCAAAACTGCTGACACATGGTCCTGCCACATCCTGCCATTGCTACCTGGGTTATTACCATTATAAAATGACAACCATACTAAAACAGCACATTTATCTATTTATCATGTTATGACCATGATTTACCTTAATTCTATCCATTCTTTCACATAACTTGCCACTTGGCATAGGAGCTCTGCATTTCCATTTGACAGGTTCAAATGTTCCTGAAAATTCTATTGTTCTAGTTCTGAGAGCTTCCAGTGACTCCTTAAATGAAAACAATATTTCACATAATCCATTTTTTACCAAAAAATCATTTTCAAGAAGTTTTGGGTAGGGTGTTTTATTTATGTATCTAAAAAGAAGACAGCGTTCTATATCTAATCAAACAATGTATGGACAGTCCCCTTAATGATGAGCACAAGCCAAGCTTAAAACTTACATTGTTCACAAAATCTTCATTTAACTCTCTTGGAGTCCAAAATCTGTGTCCAGACTCAATCCTATGTAAATGATCATTAAACACATTAACAATATTAAATTAATATCTGCCATTTGCAACACAGGTCACAGAGCTAATAAAAGGCATAATGATAGAGTTACTGATGGCTACACACACACACACACACACACACACACACACACACACACACACACACACACACACACACACACACACACACACACACACAGATATATCCCCCAAAAAAGGGATATTGATGTGGCAAATTTCAAATCTCAACTTTACCTTACTTATTCAGGCAAAATACCCTATCCAAATATATATCCAGATAACTTTGATTTTTAGTCATCTCTTACTTTGATAAGCCTCCATGAATGATCTCAAATTTCAATGTTAAAAGAAAACTGATGTTTAAAACATAGTATACTTGACAGTAGTTTTAATTAGTATCAATTACTGAACTCACTCGACTTTTAAACAAAAGACTGTTCCCCTCACCAACTGATTTGTATTATACACTGACCTAACAACAGCTGGTGGTTTGGCATCTGGGTTCTCCCAATGTTGGAGGTCCATGTCGTAATGAACTACTGGTGCCTTCTTAAGTAATTTCTGTTTCCTAGCATCTTCTCCTGATATTGATGATTCCTGGTTTGACAAGCTGTCCACATGCTCTGATTCAGATCTGCAAGTAAATATGTATTTCATCTTAATGCCTATTTCTAGCTGGAAATCCTCCTCAGTATACAGGGGTTCATCAGTCATATATACATATCTGCTTACTTAAGTCTGCTTTATGTATCCAATGCAGTAATAGCACTTCAAATACAACTTTTTATGTTGTTATATTAAATATTGTTTGTCAGATAAAACAAGTACACATGTTCACTTAGAGAATGTTCAAAATAAGTAAAACATTACCATTAAGCCAATGGCGTTATATACCCTTGGCTTGAGAAGGTTCATATTAGAAAGTAGAAATGGTGTTCATATTTTCTGACCAAAAACTGCAGCTTATTATTTAATAAGTTTACAGTGTGATCAAAATAAGTCAAAACTTTTGGAAACCTAATTTTGAGAAAAAGAAAATTACAAATACTTTTTTATTTTATAGCAGTTTTACAGACCTACTTTTTATTTGTAACTTTTAGATCCCATTCTTCTTTAACAGCACCTCCCTTGGATTGCCACTCAGTGTGACATATATCTCCTGACTTACTAGTGCTGCTGGTAGTGCTGCTAGTGGACGGTGTACAGCCAATGCCTGAAATATTAGTTTTCTTTTTGATAAAATTTCTCTCTCTTGAGACACAATTTGTTGTATTAACTTAAAGAAATAACACGAAATTATAAACATATTGGAAATATCATTATACAAAAAAAATATTACGGGTATTATAAAATGTCAACAAATTAGTTTGTATTGCTAAACATTCTGAGAATCTGAGTGGAAAGGGATATAAGCTGGTATTTTATCTTGATATAGAACCCGGTTGACAGATTAACATGCTCCAGCATCTTCAACCTATGATACTCACTAGAATACTCCTTAAGATGCTCTGGAATGTCTTCTTCATAACCTTCCTTTTCAGGGACAGTCTCAAAATCCCCTTCTATATTAGAGAATTCAAACCATTTTAACATTATGTTACACACTTGACAGAGACTTGTCATCTATAGTGCGTTCACAAAAGCTAACAGTTAAAGGGATAATAACTCTTCGTTTCGGCCAAAAAATGAATTTTCCTGGAGTAAACAACAATTTTCCCATACTTACCAATGGTTAATAAATCCATTTTTACATTCAAAGTTAGTCCCTGGTTTTTTTCTAAAAAGTTTGTTTTTTTGTTAAAATCTCTTAAGAGATTTTAACAGAGTATAGCCATCAATGGAGGTCACGTGGTTTAAAAACAAGCTCAAATATCAGAATTTTGAGCTATAACTGCAGTTTTTGTGGTAAAACAGAATATATTATATTTCTATGAGTTATTCACAATGTTTTTATTGTGAAATATAGATCTCATACGAAGAGTTATTATCCCTTTAAACATGTTTGGGACATTTAAATGATAAATTAAATTAATATACCTTTAGAAAGCATCTTCAGTTTAATTGTTCTTAAAAAATCAATTTGTTGTTACACCATTCACTAATAATCAATTTGGTTTATTATCATATATTAATCTAAATACTAACCTGCATCATCTTCTGTCACAGAAACAACTAACTTTGGAGGCAGTTCTGGAATTTTCATTTCTTTATACTTTTGAAGTGCTGCTTCCAGATTCTGTTTCAATTTCTCAAGTTGTGAAATGTGTTCTTGTTGCCCACCATTATTGGTCAATATCTGTAAATTTACAAATGCCCCTTATGAAAAAGTCCCATAGGATCCTATAAGATTTTATAGGATCCTATAGGAAATGTGCCCAATTTCCTATAGGATCCTAAAGGATCTTATAGGATCCTATAGGACTTTTTCGTTACGGGCAATTAGTATCTGTATATAAAATGAATTTTAGCACTGAACATATTACTTTGATGTCCAATATATTTTTCTCTCTGTTTCATTTATAGACTCCTTTATTTTTATTTGTTATGTTAATTTTGTTTTAAATAAATGCCTTTACTATCAATAGATGTTTAATAAAAGATAACAAATGACTAAAATATTTGCTTAGACCGTACCAAAATTAAATTTACCTTTAACCAGGTAATAACAAGTGGCAAATATCTATTAGCAATGAGCTTTGAAGAGTCTCTGACAGCATTCAGAATATCAGTATTGTCCTCATTCTCTTTAATCACCCCTGGTTCAATGTCAATAGTGATGTTGTACTTCATAGAACCCAAACCATGTTGTCTCATCAAATCTGACTCGGGTACATCCTCCATTTCTTCACCTTCTTCTTCTTCCTCATCTTCTTCTTCTTCTTCTTCTTCTCTTTGACTTATATCATCATTGTTCATACTTTCCATTCTCTCAGAAATTCCATTCTCAGCATCATCACAATGCATTATGTCTGTTGAGGAAAAGTGGTTAGTGCCAGATTCTGCAGAAGTGTTGTCAATACAATGGGGTTTATCAACATTCACCATTGAGAGACCTTGCTTTACAGTGTAATTTCTTTCATCTGTCACTTTAGACATCTCTCCTTTCATGTTTTTATTGACATAATTATCTATTAACGGTCCTTTCTGAGAGCTCTCAGGTACATCTGGTATAATGCAATCATCTGCATTTATCTCAAAGTCATCTAGAGTTGGAAGCAACAGCTTCATGCAACTGTCCAGTTGAGACAAGCAGTTTCTAATCTCTGGCTGAAGCTCTGAAATAAAACAAGCCATCAAAAAATTATAAAGCGCAAAGTCTTAACATGTTCCTTATTATCTTTTTTATGAAATAAATAATTCAAAGTGTTCTTGCTTCCATTTTGCTTTAAACCTGTAATATTTTATACACATTATACAACAACTACAAAATATTATGCAACAACTACAAAATATTTGTGATTAATTCTGTGACATACCAGTCATTTCATGGAGACAGCTGCTAAGCTTTTGCTGCATTACCATTTCCGTCCTTTGCTGTTCTGCCTCTTCGCGTTGCCTTTCAGCTTCTGCTCTGGCTTGTATTTCAGTGAAATTAATCTGTGAAATAAAATTAAAAATAAAAGAATACTTTCAAGAACCAGCAACAAAATTAAATACTCCTTACATATTTACAAAGTTTACGTTTAGTTTGAAACAGTTCTGCACCCCTCTGAATCACCTCTGTGTCTTGGTTTGATTCTTACACAATACAATGACTTCACAAATCTACTACTATGAATCACTATTGTACTTCTGTTCACCAAAATATATGTAAGATTTAAAATTTTAAAAAAATAAATACCCAACTGTATAAGATCATAATGATCAATGAAATGTAATTTCATACCTTTTTGCAATTTTTTAGGTAATTATATGCCAATGCTAGTTTTCTGTATTCCTCTGCATATTTATCATGCCATTTCTGGATAGCTTTATATGTTTTACTTTTTAGAATCTTTGCCGCTTTCTTTGGAGGAGGTAGAGGCTCATTGTAATTTATCTCTAAAAATTTAAATCCATAAAATAAAATCCATTAAACCTAACACTTCAGATGTAGTGTCAGCTCCTTAATTTTTTCTGAATGAAAATCTAAGATAAATACAATAAAAAAAATAATGTCAGAAAAATATTTTTACTAGTTTCATAATTAATTCTCAAAAATATGTTCAATACAACAAAATATATATTCAATACAACAAAATTTTTTGCAGTTACATATATTAAAAGAAGAATCTCACCAGCAGTTAATCCCAAAAATATTTGAAAATCTGCCAGCAAAAGTTCTCTAAAGCGATGAGACCTGTTGAACAGTTCATCACAGATCAGGAAGGCTGATAACCTGATCTCAGAATGCCCTTGATTGAGTTGTGTCATCAGCATATGGAAAACATGCTCAACATATTCATCTGATTTTCTGGTAAAGACAAAAACAATATTGATTTCATTTATGTAAAAGAGTGAATAGTATACAAAGGCAAATACATGCAAACTGTGTACAAATTATACAACCAGTTTTCTATATACCTCCTGTTAAAATAAAATGACATTAGATTAAAGTAGCCCAAATAAAAGGAAACTAACTTGCATATTCTTTTTAAATTTTTCATCAATGTCTCATCCAACTCTGGTTTTCCTGATGTTGTCAGAACTTCAACATATTTTGACATGGTATTCACAAGATTATGGTCAAGGGAAGACATCTTGGGCATCACACTATCAGCCACACTAATCATTAATCTGGAAAATGTATGGAGTTCATTCTCATGTTAATTCAAAACATGCCTACATCTAAGTGATTGATTAAGGTTTAATCTAAAATTTGTAATTCACAATTTAATCAAAATTAACAAAGATAGTATGTCAAAATAGACCCTTTTTTTACCTTGGTATAAAATGCTATACACTTGGTAACTGGCATGAATAAAGTACAAAGCCAGAACATCAGCCATAACTGATCCTACAGCCATGAGATTGCTGTCTTGGACTTATCAAATTATATAAAATATCTGCAATCTTTGCCCTGCTCTGGTACTCAACTGCAGAGAGTTTTGACTTCAGACAATCTAGGTGGTGTAAGTTGTTCATTTTTACAAACTTAATGAATATAGATCAGGTTTCTACTTGTTAAAATTACATTGCATGATGCTCCTTAACTACTGCTTCAGAAACTGGCCTTGACTGACGCAAGACTTTTGAAAACTTAGGCTGGAGTAATGCTATATTTTTTTTCTTAGCCAAATCTCTACTTGGTCACCCTTTTTTTACCAAATGGTTTAAATTTGACTAAATCAAATCAATTCTATAATGTTCAGACAATTAAAGTCAGATTTAGCGTTTGGCTAAATTGGTGAGGGTTATCACTATCCCAGTTAGAAAAGGTCACAAAAAATGGTACAACAAGATGAAATATTAGCTTCGTATAAGAACATATAAGAAATTGGGAAATTTTCAGGAAAATATTTTGGGGGCATTTTTTCCCCCCCCCCCCCCCCCCCCAACCCACTTCCCATTCAGCTAATGTTAGGAGGTAAAGTTTTGCTTTCCACTTGTATACCTTAGAGTTCTAATGCACCACATTGTATTTTTTATGTTGCTAGCCTATTTGTTGACCCTTAAGTCCTCCATTTTGCCCACTCCACATGTATATTATGTGGACAATCTTAAATTGATACTAACTATTTGTTTTGGCCAAAAAAATGAATTTTCATGGAGTAAACAATTTTACCATACTTATCAATGGTTAAAGAATCCATTTCTACATTCAAAGTTAGTCTCTGTTTTTTTTTTTTTGCAAAAAGTTTGATTTTATGTTATAATCTCTTAAGAGATTATTACAAGGTATAGCCATCATATATGAGTCAACTGGTCTGATGGCAATCTCAGATATCAGAATAATAGCTATAACTGCCGTTTTTGTGGTAAAACAGAATATATTATATTTCTATGAGTTGTTTACAATGTTCTTATTGTAAAATATAGATCTCATACGAAGAGTTATTATCCCTTTAAGGACATCTCCTACACTTGTTCTGTGACAAATTTAAGTTTCATTGATTATGATAATATTATTTATTTATTTATTATTTGAAAACAAAGTTGGGCAACTTTTGACACATTTTAGAATGACATCTTTAACGAAAAAAAAATTATAAAAATTAAAACGATTTTTTATATTAAAAACATTGTGTACCTAAGTACTAAGTGCTGAGTATATCTTTTGAACTAAATTGGATAGCTCAAAAAAAAAAAAAAAAATATATATATATATATATATATATAGACTCGCCCTTCAAGAAATTGACGCCTTCAAGAAATCGACGAAAACCGGAAGTGCGTGTTTTTTGCACTGATTTTCCTGTCATGCCCATCGTAAACACTGTGTTGTCCAGTAAAATGAAGCGTCTGATACAAAGTATCAAACGCGGCATTCACGTGCTTGCTTGCGATGCGTTCAGTACACTTTGTATACACTGACAAGTCGAGGTCAGAAATGCACAATGTTTTTCTATGTAATTACGCAGTTACAATTTTGATTAGTGAATTTTCTTTTATCTGCATGGTCATTTTCCTAACATTTGTATAAGCCACGAAATATTTCTCATCGGAAAATCACCCAGCAGCTTTCCAAGTACAAGCGAGTGACGTCATGACGCACTTCCGGTTTTCGTCGAGATCTTGAAGGGATTAGCGTTACGGTTTGCTGCACATTTTAAGCGTTCTGTCTCAAAATATACTCAAATGCTTGGATTGAAATTTACAGAACTTATTCTTCACATGATATCACACATATGTGCTTAATTTGAGAGCTTTAGCTGTTATAAGTTTTCTACAGTGCCCATTCAAATTTGAAAAAGATCTATTTTCCGTCGATTTCTTGAAGGGCAAGTCTATATATATATATATATATATAAAAGAAAGAAAAAAAAACAAATATACCCAAATATATGGCCACCCTGTGCCAAATTTCAAGTCTGTAGCATTTTTATTTATAAGCCGAAACGTGTGAAACCTACACTACAAAGAGAGAGATTACCCTTGGCTTAAACGATGATCAGGGTGATCTAACGTTATTTGAGGCGCCGTCGTACAATACAATACAATACAATACAATAAATTTTATTTCATGTCGGTTACAAATTGAATGGAAACATTAGCTTTACAGCTATTCTCCGACTGAAAAGTTACTTCGAAAACCATCTCTTCTAAGATTGCATTTCGATTGCATTTTCTTTAAGAAACACACACAGAACAAATGCTATTTACGTGCATATCAACATACCTCGCTTTGGGCGAAAGAACTGTGTTTATAGTGAATGGGACGTCTATACATCTTTTAAAATTGCTTCGGCCAGCTATTTTTCTAGGTCAACTAATTTGGCGGAAATGGGTACTTAAAAAGAGAGTACTTCGTGACACAGATTAATATTCATTTGTGCTCGTTTAAGATGTGCTTTTTTAATAATTAGATACTACCTTTTAGATAAAATCTTGGATATAGTTACTTTATACAGACATGAATATATCTCTCGCGATAAAGGTTAAAAGGAGCAGTGGCTGTGACAGTATACAATACACAATATTACGACATAAACAAATATGGCTTCCAGCAACTGGAATCAGGAAACGAAGGCTCGCCTTCAAGAGAAAATAACTACGACAGTCTGCGATGCAGGGTCTCTGGCACGACAAGTTTTGAAAGTTTCTAAATCAACCGAGGTATATTAGAACATAGCAAAGTAAATCTGGGAAACTAACACTGTTTCGCTTTTAGCTTTTGATTTCGGCTTGAGACATTTTTGTCATTGGCAATGTCAGTCATTGGTAGAATCTATCTTGAACATGTACCAGTACGTCTGCTGGTATCTCACCTGCATGGATCTAAAACCTGTGGTTTTTAGATTCACTAGCCGTTGGCAGCTTAGTGTTGTCTAAGGCAGCTGCATTACTAGCTTATACCAGCTATTTTTAATATACTAAATAAATACTGTACATGTACTTTTAATTTTAGATTAATATGACTTTGGAACTATTACCGTAAGAAACTTCCTAAACTTCATCGAAATTCACTATATACAGTTCCAATGGTATCTTATCATCTTGACTGATTCTTTTTGTTTTCATAATACCTAACAATTAAATTAAAATCGCTAATAAAATGTGATTTATAAACCCACCCCCTTAAAATTAAATCACACACACACACACACACACACACACACACACACACACACACACACTTGCCCTAATTGGTCACAAGCAGTTTAAGCTGCAGCTACAACTGAGTGATCACTGCTGGTCAGTGGTCACAGGTTTTTAGCTGAAAAGTGTGGACCCTTTTGGTGAAATTTTGCAGTTAAAAAACTTCAATATCTTTGTTGCTTGTCGGAATATTTTAAAAATTCCAAAAGAATTCATCTGTTTTAAGCATTACCTTTCAGAAGATATGAGTATTATAATTTTCTGAACAGTTTGAAAAATTTTCTGATATACCTAACGTTATTTGAGCCACTGTCGTCCATCGACGTTACTTCAAAATACCGTCTCTCCTTTTCCTAAGATTGCATTTCGATTGCATTTTCTTTAAGAAACACACACAGAACAAATGCTATTTATGTGCATATCAACATACCTCACTTTGGACATAAGAACTGTGCACACACACACACACACACACACACACACACACACACACACTCTCTCTCTCTCTCTCTCTTGGGGAATGGAAAGGTGGGTGTGAAGAACATGGAACATGTACATGTATCTTCAACAAAGCAAATTTTTGTAGCAGCTCAGTGAGATATATTACTAGCACATTAAATTTGCTATTGTTGGACTAGATTCTTCAGGAAGATATAATAATTTTTTTAATTTATAATATTTTATTTTATTTTCTCTTAGGCACTAACCCAAGCAGCAAAGAATTTTGCATTCCATGAAGGAGCAGTTGAAAACTCATATCAGGTATTTCATTTTTTGCAACTAATGTTATACATTTGATTTCTATTCAGCCTATTCCTTTCGTAGTGTTCAATAACATCTAAAATTGAGTATTGGCAGATGTGTATTTGACTTCAATTACAACAGATTGGTGCCTTAATAGTTTATCCTTTTAATACAGTATATCTCTTCAGTCTTTTGAAAATAAATTGAATGTACTCCCTGTTTCTTTACAAATCAAATGAATGTTTATGCTTACTTTTAGACATTACAAAGAATGGGTTTGACAACATCACATCTACAGTTCCAGTAAGTATGCATGTCTGAATGGTGGTTTGATACAGGTACAAAAAAAATGAAAAATAATATTAATTAATGAATATCAGTAAATTTAATAACATAAATATATGTAACTTTTTCCCTTTTTTTCTCATGTCTTATTCAAATGATAAAAAATTCTTCAATTTTACAGGAAACATTCATATTGGAGTGAAAAATTCAATGAATTCAATATGTGTAACTCTTATGACTTTACAAATAAATTTCAGACAAGAGGCCATAGAGAGAAGGTGGTAAGATTTCCCTCAGTAAACTACTAACGAGTGAGGGTCTGGGGATTAGATGTGCACTTTTCACTTTTTTCTCCTTCATAGCTTTGTTTTGCTGCTTCAAGTTTCAATAAAATTAATTTTGCTAAGGCCAGACAAATTTGGTTAATTGGTTAATGAGTACAACCAACCACAATTTGGAGGAAATTAGAATCATTTTTTGCACCTATTTTTTAAAGGAAAACAAATGCATTAGGTATTAATGTGGTTAATGTAAGAAATTTAAAAGTGAACCCAGAAAAAATTTAATGCTGCTGTTAATGTTTTGTTTTTGTGGATTTGTTTACAGTGGTTGCCTCTTGCTAATCAACTTACCATATTTTTTTCTGACTTGGAGGTCTGTTTCATTTAATGTGCTGTTTCAATGTACTGACTGCAATTTTCCTTTGCCAAGCTTACATGCTATTCAACCATTTCATAAATTTTGACAGAGATTATATACTGGGTTGAAGGGAGTATGTTGTAACTACTCAGAAACTAGTCTTGTACATGTAGGGATTAATTTGCTATCAGGCTAGTTAACTGATATTGATTATGATAAAGTTTTCTGGGGAGCTGAAACCATTCTCATTAGAGGTCCTCTACCTTATAGAAAATTGGTAATGATTACACAAAGAATTGCAAAGTTGCAGTCAAGTTAACCATTGGCATCTAAGCTTCTCTTTCTTAAGGCTTATTATACCATAGTGGCATACAGGAAGAAAAACTTTCGCCATGTTAGGAAATTAGTTATGTAGCTGTTGAAATCTTAAAATATGTGCATTTTTGCAAACAATAATGACTCAGTCCTTTCAGTGAGGAAAATGGTGAAATGAAAAGAATCTGACATTGTAGTTATTTTTAAATTCTTTTCATTAGAACATTTCCTTTGAGTGGAAGCAACAAAACTGAAAAGCAGGCTACTGTGTAACAGTAAAAACAACACAAATGCTACACAGAATATTAATGTCTTACCATTCCAAAATTGGATTGGAAAGATTAATCATTTTCCCCATTGAAAAAAAAATCCGGTCATTCTGACACTTTGTATCTTTACTGTGAAAACTGTAGTATGTGGTGTATATGTGAAAAAAAAAAGTCTGTATGCCTCTCCTGATGAGCATTCTGAGATAAGTGTTTGCTTTCTTTTCTGGCTGCAAGATGTTGTGAGGAAGTAATGTTTGTCTTGATTCATTTTCAAAGCTTTTTTATGTTTTTACATTTTTAACACTTCAATGTAGACCCTTGTCATTTCTCCAAGATTTATATCAAGAATGAAATCTGTAACTAATTTTGTTTTTGTATTTTCAGTGTAGAGAATCTTCCAGAAATTATGGACCAACTTAAAAAGATCCAAAGGTGACATTCATTCAAGTGTAACAGAAGACAAAGGGGTTTTTGAAAGGAATTTTTGTGGCGTTGTGCAATATAGCAAGTAAAATGGGAATCACTCAGATACACTGTGCTCCACATTGAACTGCTAAAATGAACTCCTTGTAATATTGGAGGACTTATACTGTAATTGTAAATATTTGAGATTCATTTTTTAAAAGAAGTGTTGGTTGAATAAAACCTGACAGGCAAAAACTTAACACAAGGAAGTAAAAGAAGTTTTCTTCAACCTACCCTAACCCATCTCTCAAGTTTCAGAATATTAGTGTTGTGTAATTAACATGTTGCTGAACCTCAATTTGACCTTGATAAATATTTATATAAATTTGAAGCAATTTGAGAAATTTCACCTCCGTGATTCACTGCAATAACCAACTACAAGAAGCCCAGAAAAAAATAAATGCAAAAAGATATCTTTATTTAATTGCTGAACAAAGTGCTTTTCAATTGCACTTATGTTTTTGTAAATTACAAAGACAGAAAACCAATATAAACTTTGAAAATGTACACTTTTCCTGGCTTTATACATGTAAAACGTAATATTGGTCAAGCCAGTCTTCTGTGGACACAAAGGTACTGTATATGTTGAAAAATTAAATATGCTATACACATGACATTCACAGTTACAACCTGGAAAGTTTATTATATTCAAAACTTGATCACCACTAAAAGTTATTGTAACAGTTATGGCTTCTTCTCAAACCAGAAAATCAACTGCTGCACTATGTGCATTCAATAAATCTACTGATGCATGGTATGGTATACACTATTAAAGCAATGCACCATTGAAAATGACTGTGGAAGTATTGCCATATGTAATCATCATTATTTTTTTCTCTCCAGCAAGATTTAAAAAAGTATTTTTAAGATTAAAATTTCTTTGTTCAATTCCTCAATCATCTTCATCTTCATCAAGTGGTGTTGCTCCTCGTTTCCTCTTCTTTGTTTTTGGTTTGACAATTTCATCCTGTAAATTAGCAAAAAAAATTATAAATAAGATATTGGTTTATCTAGATGATATTTAGTAAAGTCACTTCATTATTATGACTAAGCATTTAAAAGTATTTATATGTTGTTAGACCACTGTTTAACTAATCTGGGAGATTAGAACTTAAATCTGAAATAAGAATTAAAGAGCATCCTAGTTCTATTGTTGATCTGACTTATAATTCAAAAGAAAATTCTGACCTCGCTACTCTCTGAAGAGCTATCACTTGGTGCTTGGGCTGGTGATTTCTTCTGCTTGCTGGCAGTTGGTTTGGGACTAGTATTGGCTTTAGTTCGTCCTCTGAGAACACGTGTGGTTTTTACATCTTCAAAATCTTCTGCTAAGGCTAATAAATCACCATACCTGAAATATAGAGACTGGCTGTAGTTCATGTGCCATTTAAATCATCTGGCACTAAACACTAAACTTTACATACTGAACATGCAAAATAACACCCACTGGCAGATCCACATAATCAGAGAAGGGAAGTGGTGTGAGAGGGGTTAGATCGGCCCTGAGTGCCAAGGCCAATAATTTGCCATACTTCTTCAGGCTAAATTCAGTGAAAATGTGAATAATAATCTGGCATTGGACATGCAATATGCCTTGATGTTGTTCAGCACAACATGACCACTGATAGACTTCGGGAGTTAAAGGGATAATAACTCTTCGTTTCAGCCAAAAAATGAATTTTCCTGGAGTAAACAACAATTTTCCCATACTTACCAATGGTTAATGAATCCATTTTTACATTCAAAGTTAGTCCCTGTTTTTTTTTCTAAGAAGTTTGGTTTTTTCTTAAAATCTCTTAAAGCAATAATAACTCTTCCTTTGAGATTCAAAATTCCGCAAGAAATACATTCTAAACAACACACGGAAATATATTATATTGCATTTCACCACTAAAACGGCTGTTATTGTAGTAAAACTAAAAACTGTGCTTGTCAATAGGGCTTTCGGTGCCTTTTTTCCCGGTCATCAAGGCTTTCGTTGCCAAGGATTTTGGCGCATCACGCGGATTCTCGCGTGCAGTCGAGACCAAAATAACACAGGCGCATGACACAATCCTCAGACGTAAGTTGCGAGTTTTTGTACAGTGTGTCGGATAACGAAAAGCCCAGAACTGCACACGTTGTGAATATGAGCAATTAAGACGATTATATCGTATGAATCTTATTTTATTGCAATAAAGTGTTGTTGTTGTTTGCTTTTCCCGCGGTTTTAAATAGGTCATCAGAAAACCCCGCTCGATATGCTATGTTAGAGAGGGCTCCGTCAGTTAAAATCACTTAAGAGATTTTAACAAAAAACCGTACGTTTAGGAAAAAAACCCTGGATTAACTTTGAATGCAGGAAAGGGGACGCTGACCATTGGTGAGTGCGGGAAAATTGCCGTTTACTCCAGGAAAATCCAATTTTTGGCCAAAACGAAGAGTTATTATGACTTTAAGCGATTTTAACAGAGTATAGCCATCAATGGAGGTCACGTGGTCTAAAGACAAGCTCAGATATCAGAATAATGGCTATAACTGCCATTTTTGTGGTAAAACAATATATTATATTGCTTTGAGTTATTCACAATGTTTTTATTGTGAAATATAGATCTGATACGAAGAGTTATTATCCCTTTAAGTGACACACACCGAGAAAGGGTGGGAGGTGGGGTGGTTTATTACATATATCCTAAGTACTTAGCCCCTTTGGCCAGATGGTGAAATATTCAAATTTGCCTAGACTTTTTTTCTGTTGAATGACACATACACAGAAACTGGAATTCACTTACTTCATCTTTATTGAATCTGTGCAATTACACTGAACATACTGGAGAGCCTGTTGCATTGATTCATGTGTAATGACTGGAAAATAAATATAAATACAATAAATCCGTAATAGTTTTAACAAATCCTATTAAAATTCACTATTGAAAAGAAATAATTATGAAATTAATGAACTCTATAGTAGTTAATAAAATTTTTACACTTACATGAAATATTTCGACAAACTTGTCTCATGTGATCTAAGTGAGACAGAGTTTGTTCAATTGTTGGATTCTCCTTTTTGTTTGCTGATATACTTGTTGATGTACTTCTGGAAATATAAAAATTTCTTTATTATTTCTTGAAAATACACTTACAGACTAGATTATACATGTATCAGTTTGCTGAAAAGAATACATTAAAACAAACCAAACCAAATGCTGAACGTAAAAGCCAGTTCATATAGCTCAAGAAAGCAGTATTAACTTTGCAAAAAGTTATACGTTAAATGACTGTAAGCTGTACCTTTGCCTTTTCCTGTTTGGTGTGGATGGATTTGACTTGGATATTTGAGCAAGCACCAAATCTGCCAGTTTATCTTCATATTCTTGGGCCCAATATTTAAGTATGGACACAGAGAAGTAGTCATGCTTCTTGCACTCACGGCAAAATATTGGCCTTAGCAATTCTGCAGAAGGGCTGAAATACATAAAACATTCACTTCACTTAACATTGCATTCACTGATATTTTTATCACCACTGACATAATAATAACAATAATAACTATTGGTGGAAGGTCTGGTGTATGTGTAAAATTTATGGTCATGCTCTTGGTATTTGTGGCATTCAGTTTTATGCTGTTATTTTGTGTCCAATGCAGGAGTTCGTTACCTGCACTTTGCTGATGGCATGGACCACTGACATGTCATACACCATAGTATTGGCCTCTGGATTTTAAGTATATTTACATAAAAAGTAAATGAACTGAGCTCAATAAAACGATACATTAAGGTACATATATCTAAATCTAAGTGTTTTTCATGGACTCACCATTCCTGCTTCAGCTGTATAAGGATGCTTGACAAGGCTTCTGCATGAGCTAAAATGATAAATTTAATGAGTCTGGAAAGGGTGCTTTAAGAGGATATTTTAAGCATTTATAAATTTCTTTCTCTTAAAAATGATGAGGTGGATCTTAATGGCAGTTAGTGTCTTACAAAAATAATCTTACTTTGGAACTCTAACTTTGGAAGAATTGGCATGATGTGCTCCACAGGTATGTTGTGTGCTGCTATAAGCTGCCAAAGAAAGTATTGCTCTATTGTCTCCCATTCTAAACTGGCATCTGCAATGTTGACTTTTAAAGTGTTAAATCAGTCATTGGGTTTTAGTACAATTGAAAGAAATTATTGAGCTGCTGCTGCTAAATTACCAAAATATTCAGGTGTTTATTTAACAAAAATCAATAATAATAGTTTAAGTTACAATAATTATCATCATTATAATTATAAATAGACCATTTGTTATATCAAACTTAAAACTTGGAAATGCAGCCAATCATTTTCAATCTGGCTAAGGCAAACTGTGAACACAAATGAAATGGAAATATACATTGCTGTGTTGCTTTTCACTTACTTAGAATAGAGAGGAATGAGTCTTTCCTGAACATGATGAGATGCCCCTGGAGTATTTGACATACTAGATCCTGAAGCTGTAAAACCAAAAACCTGTTAGTTTCCTGTTATGTTGAAGTGGTAATATTTGCTACTTATCAGAAATATAAAGCAGACATTTACAGTTCCATACCATCTAGTACTTCAGCCTTAGGCCAAAATGTAATCAGTGCAATTCCATCTTAAGAGAGAACAAGTTAACTTTCTTCTAATGTTGTAAAATACAACACCAGGCTTCTTCCTGACATCCCTAAAGAGAATTAGCTGTCAACATCAGCACTAAACATTGCATGTTATCTGAATATATACATCTTTTGCTATCTTCTGTAATATCAAGTTACCTGAGAGCCATCAATGGAAGACACAATAAGATGAAGAAGCTCTGCACTCCCAATTGCAATATTTGGAAACTAAAATGAAGATAGATATGTAATGTTTGAGATTTTAAAGTAACATTTAGTCCTTTTCATGATATCTATAATGATGTTATATAATACAGTATATCAACTAAAAAGACCAAATGCATAATGACTGTTAACAATAGTCTTACCTGAGTATAGATGTCTGGGATGAGATAGGTGAACAATCGCACGTCATCCTCTTGACATAACTACAACAACAGAATAATATTTTAGAGGGAACATCTAACAAAATATAACATATAAATGCTTCTCATAATTAAAATATTTGTACAGTTATAAAGTAGTGTACTAATGACATACAACTGTGGTTCATTGTCAGGTGATAACCCCCCTCCTACCCCCTAAAATGTTGGAACTGAACATGTGCTGACAAACACTCACCTGTTTATTGAATCTAATTAACCTACAGAAAAAAAATGTTGTTGTAACTGAGACAGTTCTCATATTTATTTGGGAACTTAATGAAAGGCACTTACTCTTAGGTCTGTCATTAAACAGGACTCAATATCTCTGTTTTCTAAAGTTTTGCAAAAATCTTTGTATGTTGACATCTTGTCATCCACAATTTTCCTGAAAAATAATCAAGAAACATGCCAAACAGACATACAACAATATTGTATTCTTAAGACAATTTGATTTTAAGTAATAAAATCTTTCATTGTGCTTATCAAAGCAAATGCAATGCAAGAGCTCTGATGATTCATGAATTATTGCATATTTTCTGACAAAGTAATACTAATAAAATACACTTATACGATACTTACCCTACTTTTAAGTAGTAAAGCATATAATAGCCTATTCTAGATTGCTTGGCATACATTTCACCAATTAATGTAAGTAAAGGCTGCCGACTAGGATCTTCCTCTGGAGTTTGACATAAATTTCTGTAAATTTAAGAAAACTGACATAATGAACAAGATTCTATCTATCTACCTAACAATAAAAGGTGATGCAAATATAAGTCTAACAGAAAACCTTAGCCACAGGTAAAACTTTTAAAAAATCATATGATATCATGTATTTTACCTAAATAGCACAAATAAAGGTGATCCTATTGAATCTTCCACGGACTCCTCGTCTACAACTTGTGGAAAAAGATTATTATTGAGTTGATTGACAAGAAGCTGACAGAGACATGTGGCCAGAGTTATAGCGACCTCCTGGTCAAAGTCATCCTAGCAAAAAGAAAGAGAAAAAAACATGTTTTATATAATACTACTGAGGAGTGTTAAGCAATCATAATCAGAATATTAAAACATGTATTTGTAGCAAGCTGACATGTCAAATCATTGCCACTAAACCCTATCAAATGCCACCACAGAGTTTCAAATTACATAACTTAAAGAAATGCCAAAGAATATCACTTAATACATCCCAAATATCCCAATATGATGTATGAACAGATATTTTCTACTTCTTTTCTGTGCTATATATAACCCTTGGCCATTTCTGCCAACTTTTATTTGAATAATTTTGCTATTGCATGCCCAACAGTAATGCATCATACATTACTAGGTTACTAGGCAGACTTGTAAGAACTGGAGGAACAGATAAATAGGTCAAGTTTACGACCAGAAGTTTGAAAAAGGTGCAGTTTTAACAACTTTTATTGGCTGACTGAGTAATTAATTTGGGTTATCCTTTAGCATATTTGATTTCTATTAGAAACTGGTAGTTTTTTTTATGTTATACAGGATTTTTAGTGATTTTTATGTGTTACAGGGAATCTATCTTGCTTTATATGTAACTTTAAGTATATCATAGCTGAAACATAGGTGGGAATTTGGTCCAACTGTTTTTTTTTCAACATAACCNTCATACACTGTTACTAGTACATTATATTTGCTATTGTTGGACTAGTTGCTTCAGGAAGATATTATAATTTTTTTAATTTATAATATTTTATTTTATTTTCTCTTAGGCACTAACCCAAGCAGCAAAAAATTTTGCATTCCATGAAGGAGCAGTTGAAAACTCATATCAGGTATTTAATTTTTTGCAACTAATGTTATACATTTGATCTCTATTCAGCCTATTCCTTTCGTAGTGTTCAATAACATCTAAAATTGAGTATTGGCAGATGTGTATTTGACTTCAATTACAACAGATTGGTGCCTTTAGGTGAATCCTTTTAATATATCTCTTCAGCCTTTTGAAAATAAATTGAATGTACTCCCTATTTCTTTACAAATCAAATGAATGTTTATGCTTGCTTTTAGACATTACAAAGAATGGGTTTGACAACATCACATCTACAGTTCCAGTAAGTATGCATGTCTGAATGGTGGTTGGATACAGGTACAAAAAAATGAAAAATAATATTAATTAATGAATATCAATAAATTAAATAACATAAAAATATGTAACTTTTTCCCTTTTTTCTCATGTCTTATTCAAATGATAAAAAATTCATCAATTTTACAGGAAACATTCATATTGGAGTGAACAATTCAATGAATTCAATATGTGTAACTCTTATGATTTTACAAATTATTTCAGACAAGAGGCCATAGAGAGAAGGTGGTAAGATTTCCCTCAATAAACTACTAAGGAGTGAGGGTCTGGGGATTAGATGTGCACTTGTCACTTTTTTTCTCCTTCACAGCTTTGTTTTGCTGCTGCAAGTTTCAATAAAATTAATTTTGCTAAGTTTGATTAATTGGTTAATGAGTGCAACCAACCACAATTTGGAGGAAATTAGAATAATTTTTTGCACATATTTTTAAAGGAAAACAAATGCATTACATGTAGGTACTAATGTGGTTAATGTGAGAAATTTAAAAGTGAACCCAGAAAAAATTTAATGCTGCTGTTAATGTTTTGTTTTTGTGGATTTGTTAACAGTGGTTGCCTCTTGCTAATCAACTTATCAAATTTTTTCTGACTTGGAGGTCTGTTTCATTTAATGTGCTGTATTTCAATGTACTGACTGCAATTTTCAGTTGCCAAGCACACATCCTATTAAACCATTTCATAAATTTTGACAGAGCTTGTATACTGGCTTGAGGGGAGTATGCTGTAACTACTCAGAAACTAGTTTTGTACATGTAGGGATTAATTTGCTATCAGGCTAGTTAACTGATATTGATTATGATAAAATTCTCTGGGGAGCTGAAACCATTCTCATTAGAGGTCCTCTGCCTTACAGAAAATTTGTAATGATTACACAAAGAATTGCAAAATTGCAGTCAAGTTAGCCATAGGCATCTAACACCCCATTTCCATAGATTAGATCGACCTACTTTAGATCGACCTAATTCCCTGGGGGTTCACGCTAAATACATGTAGCTGTCAGCCAGGCGAACACGAAAGTTAATTACACCCTTACAGCTTGTAGTAGGCGGGACAGACATTTAAGTCGGATTATCCGAAAGTAATCTAGTGAGACTCCCCGCGCGGATAGATCGATCTAAAATCTATGGGAATAGAGCCTAAGCTTCTCTTTCTTTAGGCTTATTATACCATAGTAGCATATGGAAGAAAAACTTTTGCCATGTTAGGGAATTAGTTATGTAGCTGTTAACATCTTTTTTTAGCAAACAATAATGACCCAGTCTTTTCAGTGAGGAAAATGGTGAAATGAAAAGAATCTGACATTGTAGTTTTTAAGTTATAAATTCTTTTAATTAGAGCATTTCCATTGAGTGGAAGCAACAAAACTGAAAAGCAGGCTACTTTGTAACAGTAAAAACACCACAAATGCTACACAGAAATATAATGTCTTAACTTTTCAAAATTTTGGATTGGAAAGATTAATCATTTTCTCCATTGAAAAAATTCGGGTCATTCTGTACTTATGTGACCGCTTTTCACTTTGATACACTTTATATTTTTACTGTGAAAACTGTAATAATGTGTGGTGTATGTGTGCAAAAAAGTCTATATGCCTCTCCTCGTGAGCATTCTGAGATTGAGATAAGTGTTTGCTATCTTTTCTGGCTGCAAGTTGTTGTAAGGAAGTAATGTTTATGTCTTGATTCATTTTCATTTTTTTTTACATTTTTAACACTTCGATGTAGATCCTTGTCATTTCTCCAAGATTTATATCAAGGTAAAGAATGGAATGTGAACTAATTTTGTTTTTATATTTTCAGCGTAGAGAATCTTCCAGAAATAATGGACCAACTTAAGAAGATCCAAAGGTGACATTCATTCAAGTGTAACAGAAGACAAAGGGGTTTTCAGAGGAATTTTTGTGGCGTTGTGCAATATAGCAAGTAAAAAGGGAATTACTCAGATACACTGTGCTCCACATTGAACTGCTAAAATGAACTCCTTGTAATATTGGACTTATACTGTATTTGTAAATATCATTACTGAAATTGTAGATTCATTTTTTAAAAGAAGTTTTGGTTGAATAAAACAAATTGACTTGATATTGGGCCAAACCTGCATACCTGACATGTAAAAACTTAACAGTAAAACAAGTTTTCTTCAACCTACCCTAACCTATCTCTCAAGTTTCAGGATATTAGTGTTGCGTAATTAATTTGTTGCTGAGGCTCAATTTGACCTTAATAAATATTTATATTTATTTGAAGCAATTTGAGAAATTTCACCTCCGTGATTCACTGCAATAACCAACTACAAGAAGTCCAGAAAAAAAAATAAATGCAAAAAGATATCTTTATTTAATTGCTGAACAAAGTGCTTTTCAATTGCACTTATGTTTTTGTAAATTACAAAGACAGAAAACCAATATAAACTTTGAAAATGTACATTTTTCCTGGCTTTATACATGTAAAACGCAATATTGGTCAAGCCAGTCTTCTGTGGACACAAAGGTACTGTATATGTTGAAAAATTAAATATGCTATACACATGACATCCACAGTTACAACCTGGAAAGTTTATTATATTCAAAACTTGATCACCACCTAAAAGTTGCTGTAACAGTTTTGGCTTCTTCTCAAACCAGAAAATCAACTGCTGCACTATGTGCATTCAATAAATCTACTGATGCATGGTATGGTATATACTATTAAAGCAATGCACCATTGAAAATGACTGTGGAAGTATTGCCATATGTAATCATTGTTATTTTTTTTTCTCTCCAGCAAGATTTAAAAAAGTATTTTTAAGATTAAAATTTCTTTGTTCAATTCCTCAATCATCTTCATCTTCATCAAGTGGCGTTGCTCCTCGTTTCCTCTTCTTCGTTTTTGGTTTGACAATTTCATCCTGTAAATTAGCAAAAAATTTATAAATAAGATGTTGGTTTATCTAGATGATATTTAGTAAAGTCACTTCATTTTTTGGCCAAGCATTTAAAAGTATTTATATGTTGTTAGACCACTGTTTAACTAATCTGGGAGATTAGAACTTAAATCTGAAATAAGAATTAAAGAACATCCTAGTTCTATTGTTGATCTGATTTATAATTCAAAAGAAAATTCTGACCTCGCTACTCTCTGAAGAGCTATCACTTGGTGCTTGGGCTGGTGATTTCTTCTGCTTGCTGGCAGTTGGTTTGGGACTAATATTAGCTTTAGTTCGTCCTCTGAGAACACGTGTGGTTTTTACATCTTCAAAATCTTCTGCTAAGGCTAATAAATCACCATACCTGAAATATAAAGACTGGCTGTAGTTCATGTGCCATTTAAATGATCTGGCACTAAACACTAAACTTTACATATTGAACATGCAAAATAACACCCACTGGCAGATCCACATAATCAGAGAAGGGAAGTGGTGTGAGAGGGGTGAATCCCCCAGATTGGCCCTGAGTGCCAAGGCCAATAATTTGCCATACTTCTTCAGGCTAAATTCAGTGAAAATGTGAATAATAATCTGGCATTGGACATGCAATATGCCTTGATGTTGTTCAGCACAACATGACCACTGATAGACTTGGGGAGTTAAAGGGATAATTACCCTTCTTTTCGTCCAAAAAATGAATTTTCCTGGAGTAAACAACAATTTTCCCATACTTACCAATGGTTAATGAATCCATTTTTACATTCAAAGTTAGTCCCTGTTTTTCTTCTAAAAAGGTTTTTTTTCTTAAAATCTCTTAAGAGATTTTAACAGAGTATAGCCACCAATGGAGGTCACGTGGTTTAAAGACAAGCTCAGATATCAGAATAATGGCTATAACTTCCATTTTTGTGGTAAAACATATTATATTTCCATGAGTTATTCACAATGTTTTTATTGTGAAATATAGATCTGATACACAGAGTTATTATCCCTTTAAGTGACACACATCGAGAAAGTGTAGGAGGTGGGGTGGTTTATTACATATATCCTAAGTACTTAGCCCCTTTGGCCAGATGGTGAAATATTCAAATTTGCCTAGACTTTTTTTCTGTTGAATGACACATACACAGAAACTGGAATTCACTTACTTCATCTTTATTGAATCTGTGCAATTACACTGAACATACTGGAGAGCCTGTTGCATTGATTCATGTGTAATGACTGGAAAATAAATATAAATACACTAAATCTGTAATAGTTTTAACAAATCCTATTAAAATTCACTATTGAAAAGGAATAATTATCAAATTAATGAACTCTATAGTAGTTAATAAAATTTTTACACTTACATGAAATATTTCGACAAACTTGTCTCATGTGATCTAAGTGAGACAGAGTTTGTTCAATTGTTGGATTCTCCTTTTTGTTTGCTGATATACTTGTTGATGTACTTCTGGAAATATAAAAATTAATTATTTTTTCTTGAAAATACACTTACAGACTAGATTATACATGTATCAGTTTGCCGAAAAGAATACAACAAACCAAACCAAATGCTGAACGTAAAAGCCAGTTCATATAGCTCAAGAAAGCAGTATAAACTTTACAAAAAGTTATACGTTAAATGACTGAAAGCTGTACCTTTGCCTTTTCCTGTTTGGTGTGGATGGATTTGACTTGGATATTTGAGCAAGCACCAAATCTGCCAGTTTATCTTCATATTCTTGGGCCCAATATTTAAGTATGGACACAGAGAAGTAGTCATGCTTCTTGCACTCACGGCAAAATATTGGCCTTAGCAATTCTGCAGATGGGCTGAAATACATAAAACATTCACTTCACTTAACATTGCATTCACTGATATTTTTATCACCACTGACATAATAATAACAATAATAACTATTGGTGGAAGGTCTGGTGTATGTGTAAAATTTATGGTCATGCTCTTGGTATTTGTGGCATTCAGTTTTATGCTGTTATTTTGTGTCCAATGCAGGAGTTCGTTACCTGCACTTTGCAGATGGCATGGACCACTGACATGTCATACACCATAGTATTGTCAACATATTTGTAGTCTGGGCATCTGGATTTTAAGTATATTTACATAAAAAGTAAATGAACTGAGCTCAATAAAACGATACATTAAGGTACATATATCTAAATCTAAGTGTTTTTCATGGACTTACCATTCCTGCTTCAGCTGTATAAGGATGCTTGACAAGGCTTCTGCATGAGCTAAAATGATAAATTTAATGAGTCTGGAAAGGGTGCTTTAAGAGGATATTTTAAGCATTTATAAATTTCTTTCTCTTAAAAATGATGAGGTGGATCTTAATGGTAGTTAGTGTCTTACAAAAATAATCTTACTTTGGAACTCTAACTTTGGAAGAATTGGCATGATGTGCTCCACAGGTATGTTGTGTGCTGCAATAAGCTGCCAAAGAAAGTATTGCTCTATTGTCTCCCATTCTAAACTGGCATCTGCAATGTTGATTTTTAAAGTGTTAAATCAGTCATTGGGTTTTAGTACAATTGAAAGAAATTATTGAGCTGCTGCTGCTAAATTACCAAAATACCAAAATATTCAGGTGTTTATTTAACAAAAATCAATAATAATAGTTAAAGTTACAATAATTATCATCATCATAATTATAAATAGACAATTTGTTATATCAAACTTAAAACTTGGAAATGCAGCCAAACTTAAGGCAAACTGAACACAAATGAAATGGAAATATATATTGCTGTGTTGCTTTTCACTTACTTAGAATAGAGAGGAATGAGTCTTTCCTGAACATGATGAGATGCCCCTGGAGTATTTGACATACTAGATCCTGAAGCTGTAAAACCAAAAACCTGTTAGTTTCCTGTTATGTTGAAGTGGTAATATTTGCTACTTATCAGAAATATAAAGCAGACATTTACAGTTCCATACCATCTAGTACTTCAGCCTTAGGCCAAAATGTAATCAGTGCAATTCCATCTTAAGAGAGAACAAGTTAACTTTCTTCTAATGTTGTAAAATACGACACCAGGCTTCTTCCTGACATCCCTAAAGAGAATTAGCTGTCAACATCAGCACTAAACATTGCATGTTATCTGAATATATATCTTTTGCTATCTTCTGTAATATCAAGTTACCTGAGAACCATCAATGGAAGACACAATAAGATGAAGAAGCTCTGCACTCCCAATTGCAATATTTGGAAACTAAAATGAAGATAGATATGTAATGTTTGAGATTTTAAAGTAACATTTAGTCCTTTTCATGATATCTATAATGATGTTATATAATACAGTATATCAACTAAAAAGACCAAATGCATAATGACTGTTAACAATAGTCTTACCTGAGTATAGATGTCTGGGATGAGATAGGTGAACAATCGCACGTCATCCTCTTGACATAACTACAACAACAGAATAATATTTTAGAGGGAACATCTAACAAAATATAACATATAAATGCTTCTCATAATTAAAATATTTGTACAGTTATAAAGTAGTGTACTAATGACATACAACTGTGATTCATTGTCAGGTGATAACCCCCCTCCTACCCGCTAAAATGTTGGAACTGAACATGTGCTGACAAACACACACCTGTTTTTAATTATTGAATCTAATTAACCTACAGAAAAAAAATGTTGTTGTAACTGAGACAGTTCTCATATTTATTTGGGAACTTAATGAAAGGCACTTACTCTTAGGTCTGTCATTAAACAGGACTCAATATCTCTGTTTTCTAAAGTTTTGCAAAAATCTTTGTATGTTGACATCTTGTCATCCACAATTTTCCTGAAAAATAATCAAGAAACATGCCAAACAGACATACAATAATACTGTATTCTTAAGACAATTTGATTTTAAGTAATAAAATCTTTCATTGTGCTTATCAAAGCAAATGCAATGCAAGAGCTCTGATGATTCATGAATTATTGCATATTTTCTGACAAAGTAATACTAATAAAATACAGTTATACGATACTTACCCTACTTTTAAGTAGTAAAGCATATAATAGCCTATTCTAGATTGCTTGGCATACATTTCACCAATTAATGTAAGTAAAGGCTGCCGACTAGGATCTTCCTCTGGAGTTTGACATAAATTTCTGTAAATTTAAGAAAACTGACATAATGAACAAGATTCTATTTATCTACATAACAATAAAAGGTGATGCAAATATAAGTCTAACAGAAAACCTTAGCCACAGGTAAAACTTTTAAAAAATCATATGATATCATGTATTTTACCTAAATAGCACAAACAAAGGTGATCCTATTGAATCTTCCACGGACTCCTCGTCTACAACTTGTGGAAAGAGATTGTTATTGAGTTGATTGACAAGAAGCTGACAGAGACATGTGGCCAGAGTTATAGCGACCTCCTGGTCAAAGTCATCCTAGCAAAAAGAAAGAAAAAAAAACATGTTTTATATAATACTACTGAGGAGTGTTAAGCAATCATAATCAGAATATTAAAAATGTATTTGTAGCAAGCTGACATGTCAAATCATTGCCACTAAACCCTATCAAATGCAACCATATAGTTTCAAATTACATAACTTAAAGAAATGCCAAAGAATATCACTTAATACATCCCAAAATATGATGTATGAACAGATATTTTCTACTTCTTTTCTGTGCTATATATAACCCTTGGCCATTTCTGCCAACTTTTATTTGAATAATTTTGCTATTGCATGCCCAACAGTAATGCATCACACATTACTAGGTTACTTGGCAGACTTTTAAGAACTGGAGGAACAGATAAATAGGTCAAGTTTACGACCAGAAGTTTGAAAAAGGTGCAGTTTTAACAACTTTTATTGGCTGACTGAGTAATTAATTTGGGTTATCCTTTAGCATATTTGATTTCTATTAGAAACTGGTAGTTTTTTATGTTATGCAGGATTTTTAGTGATTTTTATGTGTTACAGGGAACCTATCTTGCTTTATATGTAACTTTAAGTATATCATAGCTGAAACATAGGTAGGAATTTGGTCCAACTGTTTTTTTTTTTCAACATTATANAGATTATTATTGAGTTGATTGACAAGAAGCTGACAGAGACATGTGGCCAGAGTTATAGCGACCTCCTGGTCAAAGTCATCCTAGCAAAAAGAAAGAGAAAAAAACATGTTTTATATAATACTACTGAGGAGTGTTAAGCAATCATAATCAGAATATTAAAACATGTATTTGTAGCAAGCTGACATGTCAAATCATTGCCACTAAACCCTATCAAATGCCACCACAGAGTTTCAAATTACATAACTTAAAGAAATGCCAAAGAATATCACTTAATACATCCCAAATATCCCAATATGATGTATGAACAGATATTTTCTACTTCTTTTCTGTGCTATATATAACCCTTGGCCATTTCTGCCAACTTTTATTTGAATAATTTTGCTATTGCATGCCCAACAGTAATGCATCATACATTACTAGGTTACTAGGCAGACTTGTAAGAACTGGAGGAACAGATAAATAGGTCAAGTTTACGACCAGAAGTTTGAAAAAGGTGCAGTTTTAACAACTTTTATTGGCTGACTGAGTAATTAATTTGGGTTATCCTTTAGCATATTTGATTTCTATTAGAAACTGGTAGTTTTTTTTATGTTATACAGGATTTTTAGTGATTTTTATGTGTTACAGGGAATCTATCTTGCTTTATATGTAACTTTAAGTATATCATAGCTGAAACATAGGTGGGAATTTGGTCCAACTGTTTTTTTTTCAACATAACCTTTCTTATAAGACTTACATATTATCAAACTAAGCATTTAAGAATGCAACATTTCACAATCAATCAAGTTTTATTTTTCACCTCTTGAATGACAGCCTGCGTCAACTTTTCCATCACTTCACACTGAATTTCATTATCACTGGAAATAGGAATACATATAATGAAATGTGTTTTCTTGCTTTTACAGTTTTAATCTTAAGATATGATAAATCTGCTTTAAATGTACAATCAAGTGCGAGTATCTTAAAAATTTCAAACACAGATACAGAACTAAAAACAAATGAAAAATATGACATTTACACACTAAAAATCAATCCTCATTTAACTGGAATTTGCCACCAAACATTTGTGAAATAAGTGATAGATATCTACGTTTCATTCTGCAACTCCAATACACTAGCTTTCATATCTCCATCTGGCAGCTGATCTATGTAGTCTGTGATATCAACTGGCTTATATTTGGGTGGCTCTTTGATTGGTCTAAATTTCATTTCAGATCTTAACTTCCCTGGAAATAATGAATATTAAATTAAATCAACCAACAAAACTAAGCTATCAATCAAATTATGTTGCAATTTAAAAGCATTCATCACAATATTTACAGTCTTTTAAAAATTCAAATTACATACTGTGTTCCATACAAACAAGACCCAATTTGGATATTTGAGCATTTTATCAGAATTTTAAATACTGCTGCTTACCTAATGGTATGTCATCCTCCTCATCACTGAAGGCTGCATCAGGAATGCTGTCAGAGTGGTTTAGACGAGGATGATGATTGCTATCATTCTCTGCAACCTCTTTACCATTGTTCACTTCTTCTTTCACTGAAATTCACATCAAAAAACATGTTAAATTATACAATTATCATTTGCACTGTGGTGTCATCACATAAAACATCAATGAATCTGGCCCAACCAAGACCATATATTTGTGAACTAAAAAAATAGTTCATCACTATAACATTTAATATATTTACTTAGGACGTTGTCTTTAAGGATATTGTTAGCCTTTGCCAAAAACTCCTTATCTACTGCCTTACATATGCATTCTTGCGGATAACAGATAAATCTTCAGTGTTGAGAGTATTAATTTACACATGCTATCTTATGGGTGATGTCATAATTGCGATTTTGGGGTAAAAATTGAAAAAATCAGCTTCTCAAATTTCTGAGCACCCATGAACACTATTTTAACACCAATTTAATGACACCTTTTAGTACTCCAAACCCTTGCCTGCAATTTTTCTTAAGATATTTAGTTCAGATTTTATCTTTGATAGAGCAAAATAATGCCAATGTTTAATGAAAATCTCTAATTAGGGGCTCATAACTCCATAACATTTAAACACTGATATTTTATATATTTGAGGGGATTTTTATTGTTTAAATCAGCACAAAGATAGACGCATTATTGAATAATTAGATGCAGGAAAAATCACATTTCATTTTCAGTGTTTGGATGATAATAGAGGCTTACAATGCCCTTAAGGAGTTCACTGGTATGACAACTTGTAAAATCACTTGGAAAAAATAGAAACTCTTGCTAGAAAGATTTTTGCTCTATATTTGCACACTAAAATTTAAATGTTTACCTTCCACAGAACAAAATTCTGTGAACTGCTCTCTTATCATGGCCCGCAATTCCTTGTCTAGCTTTGGATTATCAAATAATGGAGATATTGACCTAAAATAATATGATCAATGTGATAAATGCCATGCTGTATTGTCATATACTCTGGCAATCAATTGTCTCTAGGCATTAACATCAAGATGCATCTTATTAAACTGGCAAATAACTTTAACAAAGAACTGACCACAAAACTCAATTCTTCATACCGTATTAAAGATTTACAAAGGCACAACTATTCTGCTGTTCAATTTCATGATGAACACCTTATACATACGCAAGTACACGCTTTTCTAAAATGCTCCTCAATGATTTGTAAATGCCTTGTCTCACTTGATCTACTAGTGAAGGGTGGAAGTTGGGGATGATCTGGAAAAAAAGCATGACTATCAACAAATACACATTTTAAAGCAAAGCATATATTACTACAATATATACAAAACATTTAGCCAACATTTTAAATAACGAAGAAAAATGTACCATTTAAATGTTACACCAGAGAACCTAATATCAACTTACCCTGCACATGAAGTCCAGCAATGTTGCTGTAATTGCAGGGTGTGGCCTGATGGAGTGGTACATCACAAGAATACACGGCTCTGAAACAAAAAACCATCTCCTGCCATAAACTATATGATAAAATTTAATTTATGTTTTAGAGAAAATTACTCAAAACTTTGGCTTGGGTGTTATTTTTCAGTACATCACAATTGCTGTTTCTAAATTTTCAGAAGAGTATTCAAGTCTTACCTATGTTCATTATGCTGTCTTTCTCAGGGTCAAAAAACAACCAGTCATAAAAGAGGGACAATTTTGCATTAGAAGCTGCCACATTGGACTAAAATAAAACAGCAACAAAACTATTATTCTTACACTGATAAGTAAATCCCAATCAAAGAATACATTTCAGTGAATATATATATATATAAGATTCAGACTTTCAACAGGCAATTCTATTGCAAGTACCTTTATTTATAAATAAAATGTCAAAATTCAGTAGCAGAAACTTGAAGTCTCATTACATATATATATGACTTCTTACATCAAAATAGTCATAAAAAGAAAAGCATTTACATGAATATGTACATTTCTTGATGGTGAACCANAAGATAAAATCAACAAGAAAAAATTATCAAATTTTTTGGCAGGTATACTAGACGGCTGCCCATTTTTTTTTTTTTTTGTAGGCTTGTTTCTCAGGTGGAGGAACTAGTGGGAAAAATTACCCAGCAATCATATACCTTAAAAATTCATCCTTTAAACACTTCACTTACTTTTGTAAGCAGAAAAGCCAACTTTGTTTCCATATCAGGGGTAAGTCTTGATATAAGAAATTTTCTAGAAGTTCTTGTTTTTAGCAGCTGAGATATACCTGTGTAATAGAAAGTGAATTACTAAGTGTGCATGTGCAAATGAAATTTCTGTCTTATACATGCAAATTTTGACTGATAAATCTGAAATCATTTAAATAAACATGACACTACTTTCACCTTCTGTTAAAAAAAAACAAGAAAAATTATATTAAATACAAGGTTTACCAATTTTACATATTTGGTACAATTTTCAGAAAAATATAGGCTATTGAGCAACAAAAAGGTTGTTTTTCAGATCATGATAAAGCTAATAGAAGAAAATGCTTACCTGTAAACTGTGAACTCAAGGCAGTTGGATTGTTGAGAATCTCTTGCCAAAGTTTGTAAAACTCTGGTATTCTTGCTACATTCTGTAATAACCTCACCAAGTCTCGGCCAATAGGAGCACATTCCATCCACTGAAGACAAACAGAGTACAGACTTAACTGGGTAAAAACATGTTAATGACATTCACTACACTTCACAAATGAGTGAAGGAAACCTGAAATGTGGATGCATTCTTCTGTCACAACTTAATATATTATAATACTCACAGATACACTTTTAAATAAATCTGACATCTTCTGCAGTCTGTTCGTGACTAAAGAACATTCCCTATCTTCTTAATATTACCAAACCCATGAACCTACTTCAACACATCTTACCTTTTCTCTTAATAAAGAGACTGTAAATTCCACCTCCCTCTTTCTCAAACTCTCATAGGCAGCACCATTATGGTCTACTATAACCCTTAAATATGTGTACACTACTGTTGCTAGAAGACCAGCTATTTTGTCTAACCAAGGCCTGGAACAAAATCAAGCATCCATCATATTGCTTTACATGCAGGAAAGAGAGAAAAAAAGATGTAGTGAAAAAAAAATGCAAATAGTATATATTAGACTATAGCATCAAAATTTAAAACTGTACCACATCTAGGAATTGTACCTGATGAATGATAATTTATTTGGTTAGATTATCTATTGTGCCTAAATTTCATTTTCAATATGTGAGAATTCCATTTCAGAAATATCCTGATATTGTCTCCTATCATGGAAAATGTTAATTTCCGTACCTACCTATGTTCCATAAACATATCCAACATACTCTCAGCCAACCAGACATTTTTAGGAGAAATATCACCACCTGAATAAATTTATAAAATCAGTTCATCAAATGATAATATCAGTACACAACAATTCAAATATCAAATGGTCAAGTATAATGTCAATGTGATTACAAACCATTGCAACAATATAAGGAAACACGACCTTCAAAATGTGAAATGCATTTAATATAATTAAACTAATGCAAATATGCAGATCTGAAGCCTTAAAAATAATTTGATTAGTTCCACTTACCAGCAATCTGCCTCAATAATGAGTTGCACACACTCTCAGTTCCATTTACAGAGTTTTTGACTAGTTCTTTGCAAAACCACACAATCTGAAATACACAAACACACAGAAAAGGGTGAACTTAAAATCAGGAGATGTATCCAAAGTTAAATTGATAAATGAACTTAACACATGCTAATACATACAGAAACAAAATTTGTCTGTAAATTGACTTGGTCAGAATGCCTTCTGATCATCTTTCTCCTTCTTCAATGGGGACAGACAAATATTTACAAAACTAAAGTGACATAACACAAGGTTTTAAATATATGTCAAGTACATAAACCACTTCTTTTGGTACTTCTTATCAAATACCTTGACACACTTTTGAACTGAACTAGGAAAATTAATCCAGAGTTTTTAGTAGGAAAATCTTTGACTGTACACCAGTTTTATTTCAACATCTTTAAGGACAACCCTTTAAATTCAAATTTACTAGGGCCCTATATACATGTTTTTAACTAATGAAGTTTTACATGTTGCATGCATCCATAAATCCATCTCTACACACCTGTGTTCTTGGAGTATCCTGTAGCTTCAGCCATTTTTCAAAAATCAGCTGATTAGTCCTTGTTAATACAAAAGTTAGTCCATCTCTGCTAATTAACATCATATCACGATATGCCTGCAATAAAAAGTTTTCTTGGTCAATTAGAGGGCTGATGTGCTAATAGGTAATTGTCTTATACAAAATTCTCAAAAGTTCATATTAAGCAAGCTCTTACCAAATTACTAAGTAATTACATATATATATATATATATATATATATATATATATATATATATATATATATATATATATATATATATATATATATATATATATATATATATGTTTAATGCATATTCCCTAATCCATGTTTAATCCAAGATAGTGCAACCTTAATTTTTTTATATAAAAAAATTCATATTCACTCTTGCTGCTTGTTTTTGATCAACCAATATCATATAGAGTAGCCCAAGCTGTACTTCTTCATGTTGCTGGCTACCTTTACATACCTGAAATATCAATACACAGCCATCATGTGCTGGTATATAAATTTTGATTATTGGATACTGCAAGTTTATAATGATATTTGTCTTCAATATGAATTAGCTACATCATATAAATTTTGAGCTCATATTTTGTTTATATACAAAAACATGTATTTTAATAACTTTCAACTCAATTTTTAAAAATAGAATTGCCTTAATGCAACTTATTATTTCACATTTTCTTTCTGTATAGTTGTATAGGACCATTGAACTTTGAAGTCTTGCATCAGCTTTATGTTATCAAGGTCGTCTTGAATTTATCAGGATGTACATGACAACAGCCATGTCTAGTCAAGGCAAAAAATGATAGAGTTCTTTGATTTATTATACAGAAACCTAGAAATAAATAAAGAACTTTCTACCTTTACAGGGATTACTCTGGAAATTGAGTATGATGAAAGAAAATTCCATTCGTCTGGAATTATTTCTCTGTGCAATGAGATTTATCGAGGGACTTCATCTTTTTTTTTTATTTTCTTCATCATATGCTATGTCACCAACAGTAACAGGTTTTGTTGCAAGTTTGAAATAAATCGAAAACACAACACAGCCTTGTAAGATTTTATCTGATCAGTAAAAAGTCTGTTCAACTATTTGCAACATTTTAAAATGTAGTTTTAATACTTAATGTATTAAAAAAATTTTCCTCGTAATAATCTTTCAAAGTATATTCAGTGACTAAGTTTGAACTCAGTTATTTGAAATTTACTGTTTTATTTATTTATTTATTTATTTTTATTTATTTTATTTATTTTTTTTAAAGGAAAGTACTAACAAAAATATAGTAATTAAGAGCTTTATCACATATCAGAAAGATGAGAAAAAATTCCTTCATCCCAGGAAAACTCAATTTTTAAAAATAGAATTGCCTTAATGTAACTTATTATTTCACATTTTCTTTCTGTACCTACTTTTACTTTGTGACTGTACTTACATAAGCATTGAGTGCATCATTAATCTGTCTTTCAGAAAGTCCTGTGATGATTGAAGTTACTATACTGTAACACTTTTCTAATCTCTGTAAATAGAATAAAATAAACATATACACTCACATATGGTATACATCCAAAAGCGAAAAAAAAAATGAAATAACTTCAACTCAGATACAGTTTACATATAAACAAATTTTTTAAAATATATTTTCTATCTGTAGCAATTTCAGACCACTTTAAGTTATATTCTAATGGCTTTCATTTTCATAAGAAAAAGTATCTCATGAGTATCAGATTTCTACAAGTCATCAAAGAGTAAAAGAGTATAAGAACAAAGATTACGGGGTTTTTATGGGGGGGGGGGGGATTAAGAGAATATCCCCCCTCCTTTTTTTTTTTTGGTCATCCCCACTTGTGCATTGTCAAGTTCTGAAGTGTATAATTTAGAGCAAAATGACTATGTGTTCATGGACAGCTCTTATATTTATTGTACAACAAATTCCAAGTGTTTGTTAAATTATATGACAATATTTGGGTGTTAAAAATCAAGTAGGGCAACTTTTGACTTTTTTGAGAGAGATATCTTTAAAAAAAGGCAAATGTGGTGCCTTTAAAACATCAATATCTTTTTGAAAGATGCAAATGGTTTATTCATATTTTATATACTTTAATATTTGGCTATTGGTAACCAAATATCAAGTCTCTTGCTTTAATAGAAAAGATGATATGTGACAAATACTGTTAAATTTTTGGCATTATATTAAAGGCAGTCATGTGATAAAAGAAAATCAATTTCCATAGAACTACAAAATATTGAAATTATTTCAAGTAATAAGAAATGATGAGATCTGACATGTTCATTCTTCAAAGGGCAACTGTAAAGCAAAACAAATGATTCGTGTTTAGCAAATGAAAAAAAATAGATATTAGTAGAGAGGATGGACAGATGGTAAAAACGGATAGCAGCAATGCGGCAACAGATCAAGTACAACTTGCAATAACTTAACATCAAATTCATTAAAATCTTTTTAAAATTTGCAACGCAATGTTTTGTACACAAACTATTTTACTTGAAATGATAACCATACAAAATTGGTCATATTAATGTAATTCTCTGAATCGTCTTCTGCTTTATCAACTGATCATGCCTGTAAACAAAGGTGACCCAGATTTTACAACTAAAATAAATGCTGCTTTTTACCTCATCAAGCTCATCTCTGGCATCTATGACCGTCTGAGTCAAAAGCCTAGATGGTTCTTTCTTATTCTGGGCCATAATATGATTATCAAGCGGGCTTTGTCGGGGTTTATCATGCAAACTTTCAGACAGCGAAGTCCCCCTCAAACATGGTCAGCGCCATACTGGCCTAATTTCAGGTGTGCAAGGATACAAAAGAAATAGTTCTTATTAGTATAACTATTTTGATACATGGCATCCATTACCATGGTTTGACTATGTTTATTTGTATCAACAGTTGTATTGATGCACAGCATTTAAAAAACAAACAAACTTACACGTCCGGGGTTCTCATGAAAAATTAATAAAAATTCATCACTTCTTGATTTTTCTATCACCATAAGTGGGTACTAAAGAAATAGAAAATTGTGTATCGCTATGATTTATGTTTGCAATCTTATATGATTATTTAACCTGCTACTAAATATTCGATATGAATCAAAGGTATTTGTTATTAAAACGCCATAACACATTTAGATAACTCCAAACGAATGACGACATCTGCCAACAAGCAGACGGAACTATTGACTGCTGATGCAAGGGCCTGCAAAGCCGGCTCTGATAAGAAGATAATCTACAAGTATAAAAGAAGCGTAACGCACAATTTATACTGAAAGGTTAGCAGACGTCCAGATAAGCTTTATGGCTGATGTTAGAGACGGAATAAAAAACATGAGTATGGGTAAGTAATGATGCATAGAGTTACGTTATGCCGACACGTGGAAAAACATCTTGACGCCCTGTTTCATTTTTGAATGATTACGATCACAAGTCAAGCCCAAGGACCAGGAATTTAGAAACTCAAGTGCACTGCCATTTGGAATACATGCCCGTCTGTAAATGTATACATAGTTGGCGGGTGGGTTTGTTATTCCCTTCTAGTGCCAAATGCCAAGTTGATAACAAGTTAACAATAACATTTAATTTAACAGCTTATGGCTATGCAAAATTTATGGCTGCACAGTATTATGTGTGTGTGTGTGTGTGTGTGTGTAGGGGGGGGGGGGGTGTGCTTGTGATTAAGTCATTAATGGTTAAACTGAGCCCAGATGAAAAGTCATTTTGTTCATGTAAGATGTATAGCAAGTATTTGCTTATTCAATCTATGGATGAAAAGAGAAATTCCTTAGACTTTGAAATTTAAGACTGGGTTCCCAGAGATTTAGATCAATCCATCTGGATTGACCTAACTCCCTAGGGGTTCACGCTAAATTGCTGTCAGCTTCCGGGAGCCGAGGGCGCACAAAAGTTAATTACCCCCTTACAGCTTTTAGTAGGCAGGACAGACATTCAAGCTGGTTTTAAAGCTGACACCAATGTAGTGACTCCCCAGGGGGATAGATCTATCTAAATATCTGTGGGAATGGTCTCTAAGATGACTAAACATTATTGTTTTAGATGCAATATATACATCCGAAAAGACGGGAGTAGATGAAACAGGAGATGGGTCAGAGAACAAACCTTATAAAACTATTTTGCAGGTGAGATTTATTACGGAAGTAGAAAGATTATGAATTAATTTTGTGTGATAACACATAGAAGGCATTTAATAGCCTCAGTTGTATAGGACCATTGAACTTTGAAATCTTGCATCAGCTTTATGTTATCAAGGTCATCTTGAATTTATCAGGATGTACATGACAACAGCCATGTCTAGTCAAGGTAAAAAATGATAGAGTTCTTTGATTTATTATACAGAAAATTATCAAATAAATAAAGAACTTTCTACCTTTACAGGGATTACTCTGGAAATTGAGTATGATGAAAGAAAATTCCATTTGTCTGGAATTATTTCTTCGTGCAATGAGATTTATCGAGGGACTTCATTTTTTTTTTTTTTAATTTTCTTCATCATATGCTATGTCACCAACAGTAACAGGTTTTGTTGCAAGTTTGAAATCAATTGAAAACACAACACAGCCTTGTAAGATTTTATCTGATCAGTAAAAAGTCAGTTCAACTATTTGCAACATTTTAAAATGTAGTTTTAATACTTAATGTATTAAAAAAAAATTTCCCCGTAATAATCTTTCAAAGTATATTCTGTGACTAAGTTTGAACTCGGTTATTTGAAATTTACTGTTTTTTT
>NW_019774736.1:0-15954 GCF_001039355.2 Lingula anatina | reverse complement strand
AGAGAGAGACTGGGTGTGGGTATATGAGTATGTGGATATACTTTTAGGAAGTACAAAATAATAATTAAATTTTTTGTTCAATTAAGAACGATTATCAAAACTTTGGCAAATAATTTTTAAAAAAGATCAACATACAATTTTTTTATTAAGAATAATGATTGTTGCTCTCCCACTATATATTTATTATTTGAACATTAATTTTTTTCAAGCTGTTTGGGAACAAGACTTACAATACTTCAAATTATCAAGCACTTACAAGGCAAAAGAGAGGAAGAAGAAGCCCAATCTAATGGCTTTGGTACTTCCCTACACCTTCATTTAAAGGTACAAAATAGTATACTTTGCCCTTGGTCATTTAGTCATAATTGTAATTTTTGTGGTTTTATTCTTTGATTACCAATTTAATTATAACTTGAATAAGGTCCAGACCTTATGGTGGTGGAAATTGCCGCGATTTGCAAATTGCAAATCTTACAGTCTTAATTCAAGCTACTAGTACTTGGAGATCTAATTTTTAGACCAAAAATAATGTGAGGAAGAAAAACAATGATTCCAGCATGGTCCTTTCAATAATTTTGCAGAACTTGGGCGTGGTTATTCAAAGGTAACTTGGAGATTTTCTTTTTTTTTTCAATTTTATTGACATCACAAAACAAAACACATTTTTACACTAAACATATATTGTAACATATATATATATACAACAGACACAAACTACAATACAGTAGTCTCATTGGATGTTAACAGCACTAATAAAGGGGAGTGACAGAATACATTGCACAAAATAACTATACACACACACACACACACACACACACACACACACACACACACACACACACACGTCCATTTTTATCTAGGTAATGTACACTCAAGAATCAAAAGTCAAAGGATTATATTGTCATTTTCAAGCCAGTCTTTAGCTCTTCCGTCTAACGACTTAAGTGAGTCCAACCCTGGGCACTGATGCAGCTGACAAGTGTCTAGGATGTGGTTGACTGTTTGTAGAGGGGCACCACATGCATGCTTGAGATTGACAGATCAGACATTCAAACATGTTACCGGCACGGAAACTGCCATGACCTGTTCTGATGCAGTTCAGTCGAATCCATGATAGGCAACCCAGCTCATGGCCAGGTGGTTGGGTGCTCACTTCAGGAATGAAGTCATACAGTCTGTCATTTTGGAGGACATCCCATTCTTCCTGCCATTTCACCATTCCCCATGTCTCTTTTGACATTTCATTTTTGTTCTCCTCTAACTTTCGCAAGTATGGAATCAGTGGAGCCCTTGAGGAAAGCCTGGTATATTCCTCATCTTGCCGGAGTCACTGGAACGATGTCCTGGCTCATGTGTTCTGTTGGCCAGTTGGAGACAACGTTGATCCCGTCTGATATCTGGGGGAAGTATGTCGCTTAGTACCGGGAGATAGGGTTTTGGTGTTGATCTCAGACATCCTGTGATAAGCCTCATGCTGTTGTTTAGGGCTGTATCAATTGTCTTTGTATGGCTACTCCTGCACCACACAGGGGCGCAATATTCTGCAGTGGAGTAAGCCAGGGCAAGGGAGGTATTACTCAGGGTGGGAAAGTTTGCCCCCCAGGTAGTTCCTGCCAGCCTCTTCAAGAGGGTGTTTCTCGCTCCAACCTTTGCAGCGACCTTGTTGATGTGAGCCTTGTAGTTGAGGCTCCGATCCAATGTGATGCCAAGGTACTTCGGAAACTTATCGAAAGGTGTGACGGTGTCACCACATCTCACTTCAAGTGCCTGGTTACTAACAGAAAGCATCACTTACATTGTCATACAGAACAAGTTACTACACATTACAAACCAACATATAAACATATAATAGTCTCCATAAGGAATCTAGTAGAACACAAAAGACTGACAGTTGGGACTATTGAAATTATCTCCGATTCATATAAAGGCTCAGCTGTGAACTAGGTACACAGAGATGTTAGACATGCACTAATTGGCTATGTCCCCAAGGCATAAGGGAATTGTCACACATTTACACTCAAAACTATTATATTGTCCTAAGATGGCACAAATTCTTTAGCAAATTCAACAAAAGAGAATAATTAAGTAATAATTGCTTGTTTCTGCACCTATTTGATTAACATATTTAAGACATTATACACATTTTTATTACTTTCCTTTTTGTCAAGAATTCCTAACATAATTTTTTTTTTCTCTAAAGTCATTCTCAGCTTATCTTTGATTACTTTTAGATAGGTTTCCATTACGGAACAGTCCCATAGTACATGAATAATTGTCTCCATCTCTTTCTCCCTCCTTTTACAAAGGAGCGTGTTGACCAAACCAGTTTTAGCAAGATAACTATTTGTCGGTAGTATATGTTGGTTTATTTTATACTGGAACCATTTAAATTTAGGATTGATAGGAAGGTTGAAGGGCAGTTTATTTATTAGGGACAACTCTTTGCCATTAATATTGAACAATTTATTCCAATTTATTTTGCCCTTTGGAATTGAAGTATTCTTACTAAGTATTTTATAGAAATCTTGGCAGCCCTTCTTACTTTTGTGGGAGTTAAGGGAGCATTTCTTCAAATTTGTTTTTATGTCATGCAATCTCAGGTATTGCTTAATAATGCTTACCACTGGTCTGAATACCGTATCACTTAGTTATTTCTTCTTGTGAGAAAAAAGTAAATGTTTTAGCATCTTTTATAAAATCCCTTAATGTAGATATACCTTTATTGAACCAATACTTAAAGTACATTTCCTTACTGTCTACTCTTAGCACTTTATTATACCAGACAGGGGTGTCCAACGCAGACTTGCTTTTCCCCCTTACTTATCTTCCTTGACCCTGAGTTCTTTCCATGCAAATAACACGGATTCAAGAAGGATATAAACAAATGATATAATTGAGAAATTATTAAGGATTTTATAATCATACACTTGCCGATCTGGGGGTTGACCATTCTTCTGTTCAGTGCTTTAAGAATAGACTTAATTTTTACTAATTTCTTATCAAAGTTAAGTCTAGGGATTTGAAATTGATCAACATGAAATTCGATTCCCAAAAGATTATAGGGGCATACAAACCGAGTGAGGGTGTTATAATGGTGGTTGAGATGACATAAGAGTGGTGACTTAAAATTGTTTATCTTAAATAATCATCACCACTGGATGTGTATATTATTCTTCAAACGATTTCAGCTTCGTTTTTTGTCCGTTCTTCTCGTTCAGTTTTACGCTCTGCTGTCTTTGAAAATGGTTTGCATGCGCACAATTCATTCACTGCGCACCACCTTTTACTACTAATACTATCAGGGCTTCCTAACCATTGTGGCCATTGCATTATTCAATGATGTCTCGGTGCAAGGTCTCCGAACATTTATGGTCTTGTTTACCTCTATTGAAATGCTATTGCCCTCTCTATTATAATCCTACTTTTATTCGTGCAAGTTTTGTGTCATACTCACTTCTTCTTTATGTCCCTCTTTAGTCTTATGTGCTAAAAAGTTTTTCTTTGGATTGTCCGCTGCATTGACTTGTTAAATTAGGGCAGTCATGTGGTACGCCTGCCCCCTCGGCCTTCACCGATGGAAAGTAGGTTGAGCAGTTTTCCCACACTTCTTCCCACTCGTTCATTCATATGCTAGCATCTGAGTCACTTGACGCACAAAGTATGTTGCAATTGTGGGATGTAAATGTGATTTTTATTTCTTTATTTCTACATACTGGGCACCTGTTAGACGTTAAATTTGAAATATATCTTGTTTATTTGGATTGTTTGCTGTTGTAAAAGTGCAGTTTTTGTGAATAATTTCCATCTAAAACCGCTTTGTATGCCCGTTTAAACTGGTGCTTTCCCCAATCAAGATGCATATGTGGCAAAAATTTTAAATTACTGAAGTTCATACGTCCTATCCATACTATCATTGTTTTATCTTTGTTATTTTTGAAAATTTCTCTAGTTCAGTCATTAGTTCAGATAAAGACTTTTCTGAGCCGTCAAGCATCAAGGTGGTATCGTCTGCGTATTGAGATAATAAAATAGGGGCATTATCAATAGTGATACTTTTTATATTTTTGTTATTCTTGAGTATTATTGAGAGTATTTCCACACATAAAATGAACAAATAGGAGGCTATTGGGTCTCCCTGCCTGCAGTCTCTTTTAATGTAAAAGAACTCTGGGAGATTGCCTCCTTGATTTATTGCAGCTTGGGCACCCTTATTGAAAGTATTTATCCATTAAAAAATACTTTCACCAAAATAAATAAAAAAAAACTAGTACCCTGTTTATGAATTTCCATGGCACAGCATCAAAAGCCTTTTCAAAATCTAATATCACTAACATTCCAGGAATATGGTTATCTTCTGTGTATTGCATAATATCATATACAGTACGGATATTTTCTCCGATGTGTCTCCTGGAAATATAACCGCATTGGTCATCTGAAATAAGTTTGCCCAGGTATCTCTTGACTCTATTTTATAGGTTACATTTAACAAAGAGAACATGGGGATTTTATTTTCCTTGCCTTATTCTATAATCTTCCAGGTGTTCAATGACCCTATCCATGGCCACATAGAGTTACACCCTCTCTGTGTGCGTATTATTGACACTCCGCAGTTCCAGAGACTGAGATATCTGAAACAGCTCGGTGGCGCCTATTATGTCTTCCCAGGAGCAACACATAACAGATTTGAACATTCCATAGGGTAATATATGTGGGAACACACAAGTAGTTTTATCACTTGCCAACTTACTGTTTTTTTTTTTTTTTTTAAGCAATGATGAAATGGTAGATATTGATCTAATGCTTCAGATTTGTCATACCTTGAATAAATGGTCTTTATCATGTATGGGTTGCCAAGTTACTTATTTTTAATTAAAGCAATGATGAAATGGTGGATATTAATCAAACACTTAAGATGTGATGTATCTTAAATTAATTACCTTTATCATGGTGTGTTTGTGCACGTATTATATCGTGCTATCATGATCAGTACTTTTATTTGACAGTGCTCCAAACAAAGTTGCTATGATCAGAATCATATCAAACACAAGGTTTTGTAAAAAAAAAAATTGAAGAATTTTGTAAATTAAGATGAAATATATTTTTTGTGGGTAAATAGTATTTGATAATTTATATAAATGTGTCATGTTTACAACATTTAAACTTCTAAATTGTTTTATGAAAACAATGAAATCCAAGATTGGATATAGGGGCTTCAAATAATGAGCTTGGCCAGCTTGTAAAAAGATTTCTTTTGTGGAGTGGTTTAGCACCAATAGCTTAGAACAAAATGACTTTTTAGCGTAATATGCATACTTAATACCTTAAAGGGATAATAACTCTTTGTTTCGGCCAAAAAATGAACTTTCCTGGAGTAAACAACAATTTTCCCATACTTACCAATGGTTAATGAATCCATTTTTACATTCAAAGTTAGTCCCTGTTTTTTTTCTAAAAAGTTCGTTTTTTGTTAACACTAAAAAGTTCGGTTTTTTGTTAAAATCTCTTAAGAGATTTTAACAGAGTATAGCCATCATTGGAGGTCACGTGGTCTACAGACAAGCTCAGATATCAGAATAATAGCTAAAACTGCCGTTTTTGTGGTAAAACAGAATATTTGATATTTCTATGAATTATTCACATTGTTTTTATTGTGAAATATAGAACTCATACAAAGAGTTATTATCCCTTTATGTTATTTCAGGTCGAACTGTTATTCATTTATTTATCATTATTATTATTTCAGAGTCTGTTATTTAGCCGGCAGACTGGTCAGAGAACTAAAAGACAGACAACCGGAATTAAAGATAACTGAACAGGATATTTTGTGTGTGCAGATAGCAGGTCTCTGCCATGACTTGGGTGAGTTGTACAAACAGTAAATCCTCATTGCTAAGGCTTCGTTCACATGCAATGTCTATTTTCTAATTTCTATTTTCTATTTGCGCCATCTTCTGATCACGGTCTGTGCCCTGAATATCCCGCCGCGTAATTACTGGCAGCGCGAGCCAGTTACTTATAGTAACTTATAGTAACTGGCTCGCGCTGCCAGTAATTACAGTCAGGGATTTTTCTTCAGACACTTATTGTTGATTTTATCTATAAAAACGGGAAATTACATCAAAATATTAGGGAATTTTCACTTTCAAAGTCTATAAATTAGAAAAGAGAGGATCAATCAAAATTTCTTAAAAAGCACTTTTAGTGCATACTTTTCATAATTAGCATGGTAAATTTGGTCTCCCTCAGGTGTACAGGTAGACAGTTATAGCTTGCTAAGATAACGCTATCTCGTCAATATTGAAAGCAAAGAAAACGAGCAAAAACCCTTTCAGGGAGGTTAATTGTCTAAATTGGCAAATTAAATTGTTGACAGATTTACCTGTTATTGTTCTGACGATCGCGAAGATGGGTACTCTATTGCCGGTTGAAATTAGCTTGTTTGCATGCATTTGGATGTCAAAAAATCTTATTTTTGTATCAATCTCACCTCCTGTTAGTAACTTCAAGGGGTTACTGCTAGCACTGCCAGAATGATTGACAGGCAATCAAGTAAACCCTAATGACTCAAGCAATCAGTGGCCACGTCAATTGCCGTCGGGGAAAGTGTTAGGGATGCGCTCTAGGATGTGCACACAATAGCAGCATCGCAGGCGGTCTTGTCCACATTCGCCAAGCGAAAAATGGTTCGAAAACACGGTCGTGTTACAGGACCCGATCGGACCATCAACAACAAGAAATAGACGCAACCAAAAATGTTTTGTTAGAGGAAATGTCTAAAGTTGGGTGAGCCAGGAAAAATTCTGCGATAATTGTTGAAGAAAAAAGCTGGGTCAACTCCGTTTCAAAATTCTTTGACGCTTTGCAGGAAAAATCCTTCCTTTGTTTCTCTAGCTCCTTATAAAACCTGGTGTCCAGATTTTATCTAGTGCCCTCAGGGTTGCGGGAGCTGCTCTTTGAAAATAACACTCAGGTAGATTTTTACCCGAGCTAAATATCGCCAGCGAGGCTTCAGGAGAGTTATGGGCCACTGAAACCTCCAATTAAGAGGTAAAGGAAGTTCCAGTTAGATGGACAATTAAGATAAAACTTGTTTAGGTTTCAGGCATTGTTTACCTCAGTTCAATAAAAGTATGCAAGACGGGGGGGGGGGGGGGGGTCAGAACAATTGTGCCTATACAATTGATACAGAGGATTTGTTCATACAGGTGCAGAGGATTTCTTTATATTCCGTGAAAAATACACTAAATTTATATGAAATAATATCATGGTTGGCCAAAAAATTGTACGCACAGTGCATCCGTGCGTATGCCTAGTTACGCCCATGTTAAGATTTTTAAAATCTAACAACTGCATCAAGCTGTTGTCGAAAATGGATAGAAAGTATGACGATTGTTGTCACGGGTAGCAAGCAACGGAATTTTCTTCTTTTTTTTGCGTATCTCAAAAAGTTAACAAGAAAAGCTAAAGAGCGCGTGTAACAACAAGCAATATTCAAGGGAGAACGCGTATTTCGAGCAAATCCAATGTGTCGGAAAAGATTCATCTTAGCGCTGATCACAATCAAGAGCGACTATCAAAACAGCTTAAGCGGAAAAATAGGCACTGCTTTGCCGATCGCTGTTTATGACAAAGGGGGCATGGCGCATCCCTGTTCTATTGTTTCCCTAGACGTGCTGATGCTGCTAAGGTCCGCCCATCGAGTTTACCCATGCCAACAGCCCTTGACAACGAAGGCGGGGCATAGACCAGGCCACCGGTGCCGATGTGTGCAGCATCAGAATCCTCAGAAAAAAAACATATTTTTTGTTCAAAATGTAAAAATTTTATTCTGTTAAACGTTAGATACACATTTAACCAATAATTAGACATAAAAAACCAAAAATGACGATTTTTAGCTATATTTGGGTACATCCATACCTTAATGCCAACACTGTTACTTTTATAGTCATTTGCACAGCATCAAATGCTCAAAGGTCTTAACCTTAAAACAGCAGGCAAGTGCTGATATATTTCTCTTCCTAGAATAAGCTGCTGTAAAACAGTTAATCCTATTACACATATTCAATTAGAGAAAGAAAAGGGGTAATCTGGGACACTTCCACACTACCAACATAAGTGTAAAGTTATATAAGCCTAGATTATATTTGCCATGGGTGTGAGCAATGAAATATTACACGATTTTCCGTTTGACTTTTTGGACAAAGTGAGTGGGCTGTGGTTACAGGCTAAGGCGAGTACTATGTGTGGGTGCATTGTGTCGTGTCTTGGATGTGACCATGAGCTTGGGTAGGAAAATATCATTTTGTCTGTTGAAAAGTGATCATAAAAATCCCTTTCAGTCTTGGTGAAGTTGCCATGTGCCTTCAGTTCTGCTTCCTTGATGATCAATATGTTGTTGATGCAGCCTCAGTATTTGGCACCCATGTGGGCAGAATGAGAAAACACAACTACAAATTCATGCAAGTTAATTTCAGTAAATTTTAGCAAGGACGTATATTGAACGTCCTTGGTTTTAAACACCTCACCATTGTTATGCCTCCTAAAACCACCATGTGGAAGAGAAAGAGACCAACAACAGGTTCACGCATTATCATGATCAACACAAGTCCACTGAACACTGCCTGTATAGGAACTGTGCAATGCCATCATGCCATCTTCACCCAAGAGCTAGGAAACATGACCAAATATTTGTCTAAGAGCACTTATGTTAAGTACTATAATCATAAAAAGTACAGTATTACAATGCTGTACCTTTGAATTGTCAGCCTGGCTCTGTTCAAGGCATCTCTTGTAGTCTTTTTTGGCAACAGTTTCCATGGGTCCCAACTTTGAGAGCTTGTGGTTGACAGAAGTGTTATGTAAACTAAAATGTAAGATAGTACATTCCTTTATCCGGTTTCAAATATGAAGTATTTTTCTTTTATGTTTCCTTATTCATAAAACATTAAACACAAGCATTAAATTCATGGCATGCCCATGGTCCTTGATGACAAATTTCCCCTCACCTTAGCTTGTTTCTCTGCCTCAGTATACTTTCCTTTCTTCCCCTCCATAAATCTAGCTCCATCTTCATAGAGTTTACATGCTCTCTATAATATACCATCACAAATGTACAAATAAATTACACTAAGCAATTAGCTATTAAAGAAAACATACCATCACAAATGTAGATAAATTACACTAAGCAATTAGCTATTTAAGAAAACAATGTATTTCTTGAAATTAACTTAATTCATAAAAAATGGGACGAATAATATTCAAGTATATATGAAAATAATTTTTAAAAAAATGAGATAGCTTCAGTAAAAATTATCTATGTAAATTATAAATCCTAAACTATATTGAATTATTTAGGAAACTAAAAACTTCCTGTAAATTTCAGGTAAAACAAAACTACTATTTGTCATTTGAGGGGCAAACAGGTGGCAACATGGTCAGACACAGAGGATCAGAATGTACACAGTGTAACAATATCTATTCAAAATTTGACCTTCTTATCAAGAAAACACCTAACCTCAATTCAGCAACTGGAATGTCATCCTCGGCTCCTTCAATGCTGTTCAATGCATCTTGTAACTGTGGACCTTCCAGCACTCCAGTGGATTCCTCTAGAGATCTGTATCTGAAACATACATTTATGTACAACAGAATTTCATTACAAGTTCATATATTATCCAACTATTTAGTAATAAAAAGGTTAGGGCCATTCTGCCATACATGTGCATGTATACAGTATAATCTTGATTAGTATTTACTGGTGGAACCAAGGTATAACCAAAGGGGCAGAAGGAGGTATAATAAGTTTGATGAGTTCTGCCTGTATGTGTCAAATGCAAGGTACCCAAAGCACTTACTCTCTTAGTTCTCTATCCTGTAAAACATTCAGTGCATGGGCATGGTCACAAAACCATTCTAAAAATGGTAAGACTGCATCATTTTCAAATATCCAATCAAATGTTTGGGCATCTAAATTACTGGCTTGTGGATAACCCAACTTCTTCAAAGTTGTCAGAAACTGGTTACCGTTCATGGTGTCTAAAATATATAAGCATGAAAAATGTTTATAGATGGAACTTGGATGTATACAAACATGAAAATACAAAAAACAATTTCACAGCAATATTTGTACTGTGTAGTAATTTAATGTAAATAATTTGGACTTTGTAACAGAAAATGAAACTCAAACATGTATTCTTTGTAGTTTTACAACTACTGGAAGGAAAAAATATATTGCAAAAACATGTTAAATTCTGACTTCTTAAAAGATCTCTTAAAACTGATAGCAAAGAGGATAGTTTCCAGTGCCCTCTTAAACTAAAGATGCTTGACTTAGATTGGGCACTTAATCACTTTGCACATGTATGAAAAATTGTATTTTAAGTTGCATATTACCTTTCTCAAAACATGCAGATGGGCAAACGTTATCATCTTTTTCTGAGTTTAAATAAAGCATACCAAACTGTATGAAAAACTACTAGTTGCAAGCACATAACCCTCTATCCACAGATCCATTAGTCTGTGTTGTTTTATTTCCATCAATGTGCAATTGTGATTCATGTACCATTCAGAATTCTACATTTTATTTCGATTTGTGGTGTATTTCTTTACAAATATGTTTTATCCCTGTACTCAGCTGGACCACCGACTTATCATTTGACTGAGCAATTTCTTTATCTTATGAATAAAAAATTATGATTTTACACACATTCCCCCGTCTGGCACCATACAGAAATTGCTAATATAATTACTTGGATAAAGGATTAAAGTCTAAATTACATTCAGCTTGTTTACCTAAATGTGCTTATATATGCAATTTACATTTCATCACAAATTATTCTTGGCATCCTGAAACAAGAGTCTCTGTTAGCTGTTGCTATAACAAAATTAACAAATTTAAAGACCTAGATCTATTCATAATTGTTCTATGAATTAAACCATGTTATTCAGCACAGAAAGGAAATCAAGAATTGCATAAAGCAGGCTTCTTTCACAAACAATTTTTTTCACAAGATGTCACTTTTTCTAAATGCACTATGTCATTTAGTAATTATATTTGCAATGTCTATGTAGTGTTAGGCTAACCTTTCTTGCTGATAATTATAGATCCATGGTTTAGTAATTTTTACTTGCTGTCAAAAATATCCAACATTAAACATGAGCATAGAATTTCCGCAGACAACACTCCCTCCGCAAGTTTTCACCAAATGCAACTTTTCGTAAAGAGTTACAACAGTTTGGAGGCAGTTGTAAATTTACATGCTTTTTACAAGAGTTTGTAACTTATAAACCTTCAAAAATACCAATTTACAAAAACAATCGAACTAACGTGACAAGTTACATTATTTGTAATTTACAACCTTTACGATAACATAGCCCCAGATCTGCCAAGTTGGATCAACATATTATATTAATTACCTAATGATTCATTTCACTTTTATATCACCCTATTTTCTTGCAATTTGCAAATAATTGCTTCTTGTGTTTATTCGCATTCAGTCATTTTCTCTTGTGTGCTATGTTGTGCTGTAATGTGTATAATGGATATCACTCTTCAGAGATTCATTGTAACACTTGCATGAGCTCTCAAAATCAGTACTGTGTTCTAAGATCACAAATTCAATCATGTAGCCACAACCACAGTTCGATGAAAAAAGGTCTTATTCACCATGGGCACTGAATACCTTTAAAAATTAATGTCACTTTATGGCCATTCAGAATAAGAAGAGCCGAGTGCTAGCTAGGCCACGACCTAAATATGGTGGACCGGTGCCTACATGAAAGGAAGACTGCTTAATCCTGTAATGGTCTCTTCGCCTCTCATTCGCCTCACCACGTGTCGTCCCTGCAGGTGCACAGTAATTCAATCTTGGCTCAATTAAACCAGTCAAGGGATGACCCATGGGGAGCCGTGTGAAAGGCAGATAGACCACTACAAGATTAAGCAGTCTTCCTTTCATGTAGGTCCGCCATATTTAGGTCGTGGCCTAGCTAGCACTCCGCTCTTCTCATTCTGGCCTCTTAAAATACTTTTAAATAGGACTCAAACATCCATTGAAATTTTTAATTCATTGCCATTTAATTTTATGAAATATATTTAATAATTGCAACAGTTAATATAAGAATTTGTACAATCCAACTACTGTACTTGAAAATATATGCAATTTATATTTATCAACATTTTAAAAATGAAATAAAATTTGGAAGTTGGCTACTGTGGTAGTACTGGAGATATTGAATTCAGACGGCTGTAGAACTTGCTGTGGATTTTGTCAATAGTTTTATATTTCCCATATCTATAAAGACTAATCTGGATTAATTTTTTTTTCAAAGTTAAGTTGTATTAAAGTCTTACAAGTTATTGATGTAGTCTAACCTTAAAAATTTCCACTAGGAGTTACGATTAGCTCAGTGCCATTCGTTTCTCCCTCCAGTTTCAGATCTTTTAATTCCCCGATAGGGGAGGCTACATTACAAGAGGCCCCAATATGAATTCTCATCCTTGATTAGTGGTAGTATTGCAATCTTATTTACACAGACCAATTCAGAAGAAAAAATCAAAAGTATCAATAAAGAAATTTGCCATGATTCTGTTTAAATAATTAGCAAACAACCGTCACATTTATCAAGCATTTCTTGGTCGTGAAGCCCCATCTATTTCACAGGCAGCTCATCGTAAAATGGCGGATAAATGGAACGGTCATTTCACCTGGTCACATTAGAGTTAAAAGAATATGGATGATCAAATTTTGTTAAAATCTTGTAAATTTGTTATGTTAACACTTTTACCATAGTGGAATTTACGAAGTATCACAGAAATATGCCAGGACCTGGAAAACAAGTAAGCATATAACCGCAACTAGGTCAAGAGAGTAATGATTATGTTGAATATGCGACTTCCAATCAAACAATTATCATTTCATATAGAAAATTTTCATGGCAAATAATCAGGCTGTATGACTGGATTTTCTTGCTAGGCAGAGGTCTGTGCTTTTGGAGTAGTCTGTAGTGTTTAATGATGCAAGTACACATGTATATTATTCCACTGCAGGCAGTTTTTGTGAACCCATTCAAGCCAGAGAACAGAAATATTGGAAGGTAAGATAAATAATGATACATAAGTACTTTTATCAGCTATTCCTAAATTACAGACAAGACCATTGGGTTATTTCATTTATATCGTTTTATGATATTTTGAAGTTTGCAGGCATGAAACAGATAGATTATTTGGTCATGGGGGGGCGGGGGGGGGGGGGAGAAAATGAAAGACACCCCCAGATTTTAGATTCTCTATATGATCCTGTTGTGCTATTTAAAACCTATGACCCATGGTGGACCTACATTTGAAGTGGTCAGCACTAGATCATATACGGCAGCGGGACGGAAGTGAGTAATCCAACATGGCGGTCCCTAGCGACGAGATGCTAAGGCTGATAGTCGAATGTTGTAGTGCTGATCAAAACACAGTTCAATTGTTTTTTTTTAATCGTATAATAACTAGGAATATAGCATATAATTTTTATTTACTTTTTAATTTATCTTTTTATTTTTTAATCGTATTATACCTGGGATTTTGTAAACTTTGCGATTTGAATAAAGTAGATGAGTTCCACCTCCTGCTAGAGTGCAAAGCATATGATTCAATATGTGATCCCTTCAGAGGGCAGCTGTCAGAGTTCCTACCCCTAGGCGACTTCAGCTTTAATGAACTGTATAATTTTCTTATGGGTGCTCAAGACTTAAATATATATTCTTAGAATGGTTATGTGTTTTGTAAATAGATGCTTCCAACAAAGGGAACAAACCCTCTCTTATCGCCTGTAGATTATCATTACACATTTTACATATATCACTTTATAAACTCATTTATTAGTATTATTATACATTTATCTAATTGGGTCTAAATGCGTTTCCACGTCCTGCAAATTTACGTATCTGTAGCTGGAGTTGTCTGTTTTACCTCTATGATTGTACTTTGGCCCATTTTTAAACACGTATTCATCTATATGGCATCAAAATCATGTATATTTATTCATTTACTTGTTTGTACTCTGCTATAGTTAGATGTACTGTCTTTGATTGTACCTTATTTGTGAAGGTGTATCAATAAAGAATCCCTAGGGATATAGCATACATGTATATTTTCCTAGATATTTTGCTGTAAAACTACATCCTATAAATGTCCCGGCGGCGCCACTCGGAACTACTCGGATGTCTCCGCACTCGACAATAAGTATGGTTAGTATGGAGCTTGCAGAATGAGCCGAGGATTGCCGATTGCGGCGGCGCTGGGGGCCGCCATGTTGGATTACTCACTTCCGTCCCGCTGCCGTATATGATCTAGTGCTGACCCATTTGAAGTTGCTCAATCACAAATTTTGTTACATTTTGTGGATTACAGACTTCTTTAAAGTGAGACAGCAGTATTGGTCAGCCACTTTAAGATACTTAATGTGGATGATACTGTTTTGTTACTTTGATGCTCATCATCATGTTAATAGTGTTTTACTTTATATTTATAATTTCATGGCACTGGAAGATTTATGAAATTTTCATTATTCAGGAAATTATCTAATATTTTTAATTTAGCAAGAATGCATTTGTTTTTCTTTATTCATCTGTTTATTTACTTACTAAGGCGAACAGGGAGAGATGTCAGAGCAGGGAAGAATATCAGAATATTCCACGATGGCATTGAGAACTTTGATGACTACTGGTCTGATTCAGGTAACTGTGTTTCCACAGTGAATATTAAGTAGATGATGTGATTAAATGAGATAAGAAAACCAACAGAAGTTTAAGTGTAATATCCAGTGTAATATCAATATTGAAGCTGGTGCTCTGACCACAGGAAAATTTTTACTTTAATTATTTGTACCTAAAAAATGGATTTGTGATTGGTAGGTTGATAGATAATCAGTTATAACCGTTTGCCTAAATCCATGTTTAGAATGGCATGATATTTTTTTTTTTCAAAAATGAAACAAACATAAATGTTGGTATTATATACTTTGACCCAATAAAGAATTACAATCTGGCATTTGCCATGAATATATTCTTTCAATCATGTTAATTTTTCCACCAGATGCATCTACATTAGATTCTGATGACAAATGGCTGAAGGAAAAAGAAAATGAAAAAAGAATCAAAGGCAAGGCGTTTGCCAAAAATCCAGATTTGTCAAAAGTTGTGAAGCCTGCATTTCAGGTATGTTTTCCTCTATAATGTTTGTTTTGCCTGTATTTTGTAAAGTAAACTTGTGTGTAAAATAAATATATATATATAATAGAGCTGTGGTCACCACTTGATTTACCGTGTTTTAAATACTTTGTTTAATATGTCCTCAGCCAATGCCATTGAATAGAAATAATTTTCTGTAATAGAGGTTGTGACAGATCATGGCTGTTGGCTTGTTTCAGATTGATTCCTCTCTAAAGTCCATTTCCCCATTTTCACCGGACGTTAATTCTGGCGTAAGAAAAACATTAGAATCTACCAAAAGGAGAGACAAGACGAGTGATCATGGGACCCTCACAAAGAGCAGGACCTCTGTGGCAGTGGCCATTACTCCTCAGCAGAGGTATGGGAGGTCCACCTCAGGTATAGACCAGGCTGGGGATGTGTCTGGGTCTATTACTAAAGATAAATCATCAGGACCTGTACCCAACTCCCCGTTACAGAGTTTTCAGACAAGAAAAAGGTAAGCTTAGGGATGTATTGACCTGAAATGATGACTGTTCAAGTGAAAAGTTGCTGTGGACTTTAGTTGATACTACACAGTAAACCACATGTCCATTTCTTTTCTATAGATTAGTTCTTAGACACTAATTGCTCTAAAACTCTGTTGTGGGATGTTTTAAAGTTAAGTCCTTTGCCTTAATTGCCAGATAATGTCTCTAAACAGTGTTTTGCAATTGAAAAATGAAGAATATCTGAGAATTTATCACATAAGTTTTC